>JAAEAF010009203.1:0-39504 GCA_011037195.1 Triatoma infestans
GATCGTGGAAAGATCGCCGTGCACCCTCTATCCATCCCCCCCAGTCCCACCCCCAAGATAATTTTCTTCAAACTTATAGTTCTTTCTGTATTTTTAGTTTTGAATATTATATCAATGGAAGAATCTAAATTAGCATAAAAAAAAAAAAAAATCTGGTGTGAAACACTCACACAACTTTCTCTCCTTCTTACGGGGAAAAACCATTTTTGTCAAAAATTGTAATTGACAAATTTTACAGTTAGTATACCAAATTTAATTAAATTCGTCGATATTTTTATGGAGAAAATCGCAAAACCTGAAAAAACTATTCTCAGTAAAAACACACTTCCGGTTTAGTAATTTGAAACTCGGAATTTTAGCTTATCTATTTATTTTTAATCAATTTTGTTTTGATGGTAGAATTGTATAATCAACTATGATAGCACTTTAGAGGCAAATATGTTAGTTTTGTTTATATAATTTATATGAATGTTTGCTTTGACTTTTCTTTCATTAACTTACTATATTCTGTAGCCAAAATTTCAGAAGAAAAAATTGTTTTTCGCGTCTTCTGAGACATTATTCGGAAAAAGAACTAAGCGCACTGGTGACAGCCGAAGAATTTTGTGCCAAGGAAGGAGAGAGATCAAAAGTGGGGAAAACCAGGGTTCAAGATGTGCTAAAATCAGTTGATCTTTTCGTAGATCGATGATGATGTAATTGTTCGAATGTGTGAATCAGAATGCGTGTGCATCACTCAAGGATTATCTATAGTTGTAGGAACTAGAGTTTGGTGATTTCGTCAGCAATATCACCCATACAACACAATCAAATGTCAAACATACGATCAAATACTAGATGCTAAAAGTATTAACTTTATATTATTTTTACAATAGTAATAATTAACAAGAAGCAAGCGTATGATATTATATAACCCATACACAAATTATAGCCAATAAAATGATGTACTTTCCACAATCGCCCAATTCTGCCAACCTAATTACCAAATACCAAATTTCCCCAACAAGTTAAGAGCTAACTCTTGCAGCGATTAAAGATTGAAGCATTTCTCTCTTGCTAAAAACTTCCTCAGGTAAGGAATTTCTCTCCTGCGTGTAATATTTTTGCAATCACTATGTAGCAGAAAAGTTTTTAGATAAATGTTTAATTAATTATTTTTTTTTCCACATTGATTTATTTAATTTTCATTTGGCAGTCTACACTCATGATATTATGGGTTTGATTTGTGCGCTTCCTTGCAATAACTATGTGCCTCTTTAGTGTGGGGGGCAGCATAGTTTGGAAAACACTGGTTAAGCAGCGAGTACAAAAAAGCCATATAGCCCATCCAGAGGTTAGCCAAGATCAGTTCGGAAAAAAAGTCATGTATTGTGTTTGGTTGTTGCATTGCTTGGATACAATAAATTCACAGTTTTCTTTCTTTTCTTTTTTTTTCGTTTATATATATATATATCGTGAGAATTGCAATTGTCCAGTATAGTGAAAATATATATATATTTTTTTTTTACAGTATTTTCTAAAGATAAACAAAAAAAAGAAATACCTAGATAGAAAAGTATTTTCTAATATCTGAATTGATCTAAGTATGGTAAAAATAAAATTCAGTGGGAGGAAATGGTCTGAGGTGTGGTACTGTATACTATAACAATATGCACATTTAGCTGTTTACGTAAATAGTATTGTGGAGAAAGGTCTGACTGCTGCTGGAAAACCATGACAAATTTTGAATAGCACAGAATGCATACCTATTGATTGTTATTTGAGGGAGGGACTAGTGCTAGTGGTATATGAATGTGTTAATTCAGTGTGAACTATTTTGCCTTGCACACTTCCTTCTTCGTCATTTCTCTTCTATTGTACGACTGTATTTATATACATATGTATATATACAGTACGTAATGTCCAGCAAAAGCCCACAACTAATCACTTTTACCAGCACTAAGTCTTATGTTTTTTGTTTTTTGTTTTTTTTTTTACTTTCTTTTACTTTCTCTTACTACTCTGTATAAGAGAGAAAGTACTGCTATCTTATCAAATGATCGAAATTGAGTTTTCACAGGAAATACATGTTTTCAGGGCCACTGAGTACGAAAAAAATGTTTTTAGCGAATGGTTGGTTTGTGTGTGAGTGTGTGAACAAAATACGTTGGGAGCTATACGTTTGAACAGGTTGACCAATTCATATACCTCGGGACCCTAATCTCCAGGGATAATGATGTATCTCTGGAAATAAAAAGAAGCATGTTAGCGAATAGATGCTATTATGGCCTAAATAAGCACATGAGGAGCAAATTAATTACTACTAATACAAAATTGCTTCTCTATAAGACCCTAATCCGACCCGTACTGACATATGATTCCGAAGCTTGGGTAATTTCAAAGAAAGATGAAGGGATGCTGCAAGTGTTCGAGAGGAAAATTCTCCGACGAATTTTTGGCCCTATTAAGGAGGGCGCAATTTGGAGAAGAAGAAAGAATCGGGAACTGAAGCACCTATTCCGGGAAGCAGACATCATAAAGATAATTAGGCTTGGCAGGCTCAGATGGGCGGGCCATGTATTAAGGATGTCTGAGTCAGAAACACCCAGAAGGCTTGTGGAGCAGGATGTACATAGGGCTAGGAGAGTAGGCAGGCCTAAATTGAGATGGGGTAAGCGAGGATGCCAGAAACATGCTAGGAGTGAGAAATTGGAAGGTTGCTGCAAACGATAGGGAGGACTGGCGGAAGCGGATTGAGGAGGCCAAGGCTCAGTGATGGGCTGTAGCGCCGCTAGTAGTAGTAGTGTGAACAAAATATTTCAAAAATGAAAAATCACACAAAAGCTCAGACAAACAAAAAAAACGTGGTAATCTCGAGATAGGTTCCAAAAATTTTATTTAAACTTCCTAGCAGCGTTCCATTTCAGTATAATGTATGGTTTTTAACCACGTATATGATAGAATTCGAAATTTGAAGATAATTGGATAACCGAAAATGCGACATTACTGAATAGGTTTTTGAGATTTTTTTTTGGTGTTGTCTCGAAAACGGTTATAACGCTCACTGCCATGGTAAAAACTTTTATTTGAAATATTAAAAAAAAAAAAAAATTGTATACATATAGAGGGGTTTTTTGCTGGAACAACTAGGTTTCGCGTATTTAGGAGGGCACCACTCTCGCAGGATTGCCTGGGCGATTTGGAGTTTAGGGATATCTTGGGATATGGTAGATTAACCGGTAAGCTACCGGCGGAGATTAATTAAGGGAACATGGGGGGTATCGGGGGGATAAAAAGCCACATAGGCTAGGTCCCACGTCATTAGGCACCCGACTAATAATAATAATAGAGGGGTTTTGGGAGCATCTCACTTTTGTTTAAATTTAAACGGACGGTATATAGTCTTAAATCCGAAGACGCCCAGTATGTCCACTCTACTTATATATGTCTATAACCCCCACTACCTTTGTCATGGCCAATTTCTAATAACGTTTCTAAACAATGCAATGTTAAAGATTATTTTTTTTTTTTTGTAACATTTTATTAATTAGTGTAAGAGAAGTTGGGTGAGTTTTTTCATACCAGATTTTTTCCATGAAAATCTTTTTTTTTTGGGGGTTGATCCTGGGGTAGTTGCAGCGTTGTGCTAAACTCCTAAACTACTAATTTCTTGTTGCAAAATGTAATTAGGATCCGAAGAGCGGAGAAAAATAAAAATTACTCGCTACCTAGACCAGACTAGGGTGGGAGATTCTATATGTATATACAGCCGAGCTAGTTCTTACAAGAAGACAGTTTTAGGACAGTTTACGACGAGTTAACAACTAGTCAGCAACCTAATATTTTCTTATTACTCAGCCAGTCTGTCTCTCTATATATATATATCTCTCGTTGCCTAACTTCTATTATACTCGTAAAGTCTTTGTAGTGTTTAGCATTTATTCTAGTTTATTTCATTTAAACTCATTCTCTCTAAATTCTCCTTCTCAAATCTATTATAAAAATAAAACGTTACTGTCTATGAATTATGAAAGTAATAAATGCGTTGAAGAAATTCTGTTTAACTAGAAATGTGAATTTATAGAACAGATTCCTGAGTATTTTGGATTTTTTTCGAAAACTGATTGAATCATTTTCTTTAAATTTCAAATACTAAAGACAGATTTATGCCTAATCCCAGGAAAATTGATTCCAGGGATCTGTAATTTAGGTTTACCTTTCAATTGTCGTTAAATTCTACTGTGAACTAAAAGACGCTGTGGTCATAGAAAGTTGTCATATTTAGATAAAACTTATTTGAAAAAATAATCCCCTCCACCTAATGGTAATAATGCTAATCAAACTTATAGTGAAAATTTTTCAATTAGATTTATAATAATTCCAGTTGGAGAAAATATATAGATGAGTTTAATAAACTGTGTCTGAATTATGCGCTTTCCACTTTGTATTGGAGGCAATTTCAAAACCGATCTTTACTTTAAAAGCTCACCTCCTATAATATATTTGGGCTTAAAACAAAGCTATGTTTCAAATTCGGTTTTCTTTAGTAAAAAGATGATGTAATAAAGATACATTCTAATCAAGGGAGAAATGTATTGTATGTAACTTTAATTTAAACACTAAATAATAGATATTAAATGAAACTATCGATGAGGCAATTGTAATAGACAATATATCTGTTATTATTCAAGTTGCAAAGATTGAAATTACTTTATAGATTAGGTAAATAAGAAAGTATCTTAGAATATTACCTTGGCCTAAAGAATGGTTAGAAAATAAAGTAAGAAATAGAAATCTGGTAAAAGATATCTATCTATTGATCGAAAGGAAATGTTGATGATGATGAAGTGAAACAAAACTTTAAGAGAGAGAGAGAGAGAGAGAGTGACAATGTACCTACTGTATATTGAAGACGACCTCAACAAGTCAAGGAGAAAATGGTTTCTCTCCAACATTCTCTCATCTTTTCATAGAATAATTATGAATGATGTATTTATTATCTGTTATCTTTATATCTTTAAACATTTAGCAGTAGTTACATGGCGTCAAGCTTCGTTGATCTATCTACTCACTCGACTAGTAAATGTGTTTTTGTTTTCTTTATATATGCATATTTCATCTTGACATTATTTAGTATTCATTTATATGTGAATTTAATTACGTATTATCAATAGTTAATTTTTAATTAGGAATTTTATTTATTGATTTCCAGTAATACATATTTATTGATTCATTCATTCTAAAGTTTAAGAGTTTTCTAAATATTTCCAAGTAGATTTTAGCATATAACTAACAATTATTACCGTTTAACTTTGAAGGAAATTAAAGGAATTTAAAGATGCCTAAATTTTTTAGTTATTTAGATTCTGCTATTATAATTCTCGGCATTTCTGTGTCGGTTAATTTATGTTAATAAGTATTGTTTATTATATAAGAATATTGAATATAGTCTCAAAAAACTCCAGGAAGGGTTTAGCTCAGTGGCAGCGCTCTGGTCTCCTACCCGGAGGTCCCGGATTCGAGTTCAGCAGTGTTGCCCTTAAATTTTCTGTTCTTGGAACCTCTAAAGTTAACTACTCGCTGATGGGCAGCTTTGTCTGTCAAATTTCTGTGAAATCAGTAATGTGTGTGGCCTCCATGAGCCCTGCCACAGGCTTGGAGGCGGTGTGGCATGCTCAATACCAGGGTATCCAGTACATCTTGCGAAAGATTGTCCCATTCCTCGATGGCAGCAGCTCGTGGTAGTTGGGGACCATTTGCCCTCCAGACATGAATGCTTTTGTCATCTGGATGCAACGAAATGCTTACATCGTCCGTAAATAACATTTCATCTATTGTTAATTTTCATATTTTCTTACACATAGTACACGCTGAAGTCTGTGGCGATATTCGAGGCGTGGTGCCCTGAATGGCCTTCGAGAACGTAGTCCTACATTGTGTAGTCGATTTCAAACAGTTTGTGCAGACATATTAACTCCTATAGTCGCTCGAAGCTCCCTCCGTAAGGTGGTGGCTCCTAGCGGAAATACAGATGTATCGGTCTTGAGCAGCGGTTGTTGCGGGTTGGTTCGACCCATAGCTTATCAGCTATGGTTTGTGTCTGTTGGAATTTCCGCCAAAGTCTGGAAACGTCAC
The DNA here is from genome assembly GCA_011037195.1 of Triatoma infestans. NCBI lineage: Eukaryota > Metazoa > Arthropoda > Insecta > Hemiptera > Reduviidae > Triatoma > Triatoma infestans. Next base: position 6,115 of record JAAEAF010009203.1, read on the forward strand.
TTTGATTGCATCGCACTTGAGCTACTTCGGCTTGTGTCATTTGACCAGGTTGCATTAAAGTTACTATTCGAACTCTTATCTGCTGCTGGAATCGTGTGCCGTGGCATTGCTGTTAAGATTCACGGTAAAATCACTTTCTTTTCAACTCAACACGCAATTAACAATAATTTTTCAACTGCACGCAATCAGCTCAACTTTTCAACTGATCAAAATCTCTAAGAAGAAGTGAATGAATGAGCACATTGTCTGGAAAACAAATGTAACGCGTTTCAAAGGTCTCATACAAAACAAAGGAATGCAGCATAATTTACCGGACAAAGTTCAGAAATACAAAATCTTGCAATATGCAAAACTTTTTTTGACCGGTGTAGTACGTATTTATGGAGTATGGATGTTGTTTGACGTCCAGAAGGTTGTTTAGTCACAATTTTATTGCATTTTTTAGTTAAAAAATAATAAAAAATATATTCATAACAAACATTGCCAGATTTTCATCAGATATGTGGGAAGGAATTAATAGTGCGTGGTTGGTTAGAGCGAGAAAAAATTAATTATTTCTGATTAACATGGGTAGCTATATTTATTTTTTAATTTATCTAAGTGTAGGTTGAGACGGAGTTACTTTTTTAAATAAAATAAATGGAGTTAAAACAAAAAGAGTATAGATTCTATCTAAGGAAACTTGTAGAAATTGTCTGGAAATTTGCATAAATACAGCATTGGGTATAAATCCCAATGTCTATACATTGGGTTTGGTTGGAAAAGAGATAATGAAACTGTACCCATGAATTACTGGTACAATTTTATATCTTATAGAATGTTTAACTGCAAGGACTTCAATGGTATACACAGATTACTCCTCACTTAACGAATGGGTTCCGTTCCCACGACTTGGTCATAGAACGAATTGGTCAGTAAGCGAATAAATTATTCGTATTTATTTAGGAAAGATTGCAAAACATATTTCCACTTAAAAGTTTGGTTTTAATTATAAGAATTATATTATGAATGAAAGCTAGAAAGCTATCAACAAAAATTATTATAATCATACATTAAAATAGAAAAACGTGTTGTGTGGAAATACACACACTCACATGTTTTTCTCTTACTCTAATAAATACAATTTAATACAGAAATTTTCTTTAAAATTGCAACTTTAGTTGGATTGGCCATAAATATGGTGATGGTGGATTTTACTTATATTGCCTGAGCGGCCTTTCTCAAGCGTTTCTATGTATGCAGCAAGCATTCCAAGTTTAAACGAAATTTCCAAACCATGAAAATGTCAAAAAAAACTTACAAACTTATTCAGTAAATTCGCACTTCCGGTTGATGAATTTTGCCCGAAATCTTCGTGTCTATGCGGAATTACCAAATTTTAGCTTCCTGCGACATTTCGTGTTTTGAGATATTCTGTTAACACAAACGAGATACACGCACATATACACATACAGACCATCCCCTAAGAAACATTTTTTTTTCGTATTCAGAGGACCTCGAAATATGTATTTCGGTGGGAACTTAATATCAAAACTTTGTCACGATCACAATACTTCCTCTTACTAGATATAAGAGAAAACAATAATTTCATACAGGTAATATATTATGTCGTAACAGTACATATATTAAAGACGTTTGGAATGTTGATCAATCGGGGAAAGAAGATGACGCTTTCGAGAAAAAAACACGTCTAACGTGCTCTGCTCTGTGCATTTTCTCCATTTCTTCGTAAATTTCTCGATAGCATCATGATGATGTGAATATCATGTGTCTTTTACTTCCTCTTACTCCTAGTAAGAGGAAGTATTGTAATCGTGTCAAATTTTCGATATCGAGTTTTCACTGGAAATATCCGTTTTGAGGTCCCCTGAGTCAAAAAAAGTGTTTTTAAGCAAAGGATCTGTGCATGCGTATGTGTGCGTGCGTGCGTGTGTGTGTGTGTGTATGTATGTATGTATGTATGTGAACAGCATAGCTCAAAAACGAAAAACCGTAGAAAGTTGAAAGTTGATATTCCGTTTAGGTATCGCCATGGCAACTTACAGTGGATCATCTGTCAAAATTACTCAACCGGAAGTACTACTTTACTGTTTGTTTTTTTACTTTTTTTGCATTTTTCTCAAAAATGGCTCCCACGCAAAAAGCTACAACTTTTATTTGAAACATTTCTCTGGGAAAATTCATTTAAGGGCAGTTATGGAGGAGGGGAGGGGTTAGGTTTTCATCTAAAGTGCTATTTCAGTTTATTAAACAATTCCATGTTAATTAGAATTAAATAATTTGTTAAAATTCCGAGTTTGAAAAAAATTGGATGATCGGAAGTGCGTTTATTTACCACTTTACTAACTGATTTTTCCACTTTTTCGCGTTTTTCTCAAAAATGCTTTCGACGATATTCTTGAAACTTTGTATATAAACTAAACATACAATGATCCTCAACTTTTATTTAAAACATTTCTCTAGGGAAATTCATTTAATGGCACTTTCAAAGGAGTTAGGGTGGGGTTAGGTTTTTCTCTGAAGTACTATCGTAGTTGATTATACAATACATATTCTATTAATCAAATTAATTAGAAATGATTGGATGGCCAAAATTCCGAGTTTCAAGGAAATCAGTAAACCGGAAGTGCGCTTTTACTGGACAGTTTTTTCAGTTTTCGTCGAATTTCATTAAATTTGGTACACAAACTATAAAATTTGACAATTATTATAATTTTGAGAACTGGAGTAAGAGAAAGTTGTATGAGTGTTTCACACCATATTTTTTTTCTTTTGTGATTTCACCATATATCTAATAACGAATTTTTACAAAGGTTCTCAGTATTTAACAAGTAACATACAGTTCAAATTTGATTGAATAAATATGGGCAAGTTCTTGAAATAATGTCTATAGATTTTATGGATTTATTCTTTTTTTTCTTTTGTGATTTCACCATATATCTAATAACGAATTTTTACAAAGGTTCTCAGTATTTAACAAGTAACATACAGTTCAAATTTGATTGAATAAATATGGGCAAGTTCTTGAAATAATGTCTATAGATTTTATGGATTTATTCAACTTTTTGGATCATATCAAACAATATGAAAATATATAAGTAACATCCCTCTCCTAGTTATGCCATATTAAACAATATTTACATATATATGTTATATATTATATTTATTATAAATATGCAGAAACTAACCTGTCGGAAAAAATGATTACTTAATTGTCCATATAGAATAATTTGTTGTAGAGTTAACATAACTATCTAATATGGCGTAACTGAATATTTAAATAGTTTTTTTTTTTAAACGGTAAATTACACAACAAATAAATCAATTTCTGGTAAACAATTTATTTATTCCGATTATAAATCTTAAGTAAATACGATATATCTAAATTTACTAGTTTTTTATATAGTTGTTTTTAATGATTAATAGGATAATTTCCTTCTTTGACATCACTAAAGATGCGCTAAATTTGGAAATCCCTTATATAAATAGAGTTAGCGTAGGTCATAAATAGTGTTAGTAGGTCTAAAAGTTAAACTCATTCAAAGCTTACTTTGTTTTTAGTTGATTCTCTATCTGATTATTATCCTAAACTTTTTTTTTTTTTTAAGAAGTAGCTTAAACATACGGTTTTTCTATGTCCTGTCAAGAGCATCTTTTTACATCAGTTCATAAGCCTGCCATGTTCTCCTCGACGGTTTTTCACCACGAAAGTCTTAGTCGACGACTTCCAGGGTTCTCATTGCAAAATTTTCTAAGTGAATCACTTCATTTCCATCTTTTTTTAAATAGATTATTAAAATTCTGAAACAGATATATAAAGTCCGCGGCCCTATTCATGAAAAACACATGAGTTTCCGGATTGAGACCACGTCAATGGTTTTGCTAAAGAAGCCGACGTTTCGCCCATATTGCAAAGAGCTTCTTCTTCAAGGTTGTTTCACTTTGAAAGCTGATAAAAGTCCTAACAGCCCTATCAGCTTTCAAGATGAAACGACCCAGAAGAAGCTCATTACAATATGGGCGAAACGTCGGTTACTACAAACCACCTGATGCGGTCCTGCACATTTATAATATTTTTGTACCAATTATGTTGATTCTTTGGTTCAATTTTGAGAAATAAACTGAATGTTAATAATTATTCTATTGAGGATTGGTGATATTAAAACTTCTGATAATGTTTTAGAATGATTTATTTTTTTGCCTCAAGACATTTCGACCTAAGGAAATGTTCATCATCCTACAAAAATTCATTATTATTCCATTGTTAAAGGTCAATTTTTTAATCATTTTTGTAGACTGACATTTTTGATGGTGACCTCCTTAGGCTGAAACGTCTCGAGCCCCCCTCTCCCTCAAAAAAACAAACATAACAATTGAGAAGTTTCACAGTCACCAATACTCAATAGAATATTTTTTCATTTGAATAGAATTCAACATTTTTTTGAAATGCTAAATACGTTACTAAATACCAAAGGGCCTTTTATATCATCACTTATCCTGTTGACATGGTTGCACCATTATAATTTCCTAGAAATGAACATTTAAAAAAAAATAACTTTGGCGCAACTGCCATGAGGCCAAGTCTTGTCAGACACCATTTTTATTTTTATTTTTGGTACGTATGGGTTAACTAAGCCCTGGTTAATAATAATAATAATAATAATAATAATAATAATAAATTGTTTATTAATGATAAATTATTACAATTTTACATCATTAAAAAAATACAGAAGAAAACAATACGCATGGTCATAGGCCATCTGCAGAGTTGCTCTTTAAGATTTTTAAACAGATAACAAGGTAAAATAAAATAAAATAAAGCAAAATAAATAAATACAGATCCTTGTAGCGAAAATACAAAACTATCTACACGCATTAATAAACATAAGCCCTGGTTAATTTTTACTCATATTGCTGGGTCAACACCGTCTTTAACCCTCTTGGGAGAGAATCTAACTCCTGAATTCTCGCACCTAAGGCAAGTGCGCTAGTCACTAGAATAGCGCATAAGAGTTCAAAAAAAAACTAAGGATAAATAAGTTCAGAAATAAGGTTTACATTTTCTAAAATTTACTCGATGTATAATATAGGTATATAATGAAGATACATGTGGAGGCAAGTAGATTATAGAATAATTGTCTTTACAAAATGGTCTAGTTTCTCTTAGACTACATAAATATTTATGGTGTTACTTAAACCGATGTACAAGTGAAATCTATTTTGTTAATAACTCATTTTGTAAAATAAAGATGTCCACTGCCCTATTAGTTGGGGGGGAGGGGGGGAGAACATATATTTAAATTTCTTTATTTATATATTCAAAAGAATTTTAAATGTCTAAAGATTTTTGTCAGGGTGTTTCAAGAGAAAGTTCCTGTTGAAATATGCCGTCCTACATACATACAAACAACATATCTGATGGGCTCTTTATTTGACGTCAATTTTTTTTATTTTTTTTTTATGAGAATATTAAATTTAGCACTTGTATATTATAGTGTTAGTTATTGTTTATAAATTTTATTATTTATTATAATTCAAACAACTATTCAGTTTCGTTTTTTTTATGTTGTTTTCATAAATTAATTTTTATGTAAAAAATTGATCAAATTGGATTACTAAAACAAAAAAGACCTAAGGGTGATACTTAAACGACTTTCTGTTACTGCAAGTTACTGATAAATTTGCAGTAATTCAAATATGGGCCAGTTCACTTAGAGAACTCTGCATGCAGTGATCAATAATAAAAATGTCAAAGATCTTGATACAGCCTGGGTTTCCAATCTTCTAGATGGTGTAAGGCTCATCTGTGTGGTAGTGTAACATAGAACAGCGGTGACCAGCCCAAATGATCTTGCAGGCCACTATGGAAATGCATCATAACTCCGCGGGCCACATATAGAATTATATATCCCCATATTAGATTTAGACCCACTATAGACATTTTTTTGGAGTGAAAAAAATGTGCGCGCATCATGAGTTCGCAGAATATAATGTCATTATTCTGCGAACTCATAACTGTAAACTTATAAATAAAACAGGCAATATCTGTCATATATTCGCAAGAATATTATTTTTAAATCAAAGTTAATTTTTTTCTCATAATTTCGACAGTTAATTTTTCAATATATAGATGCATAAATAATGTATTTTTTTAATATATTGGTTTTCACTACGCTGACCATTATAGGAAAATATATTTTGTAAATGTGTGATAATCTCGCGGGTCGGAAAAAATGTCCAAGGCGGGCCACGGATTGGCCACCCCTGACGTAGAAGATACTATCTGAAAAGTTAAGAAGAAATTGTCTTGTTAGTTTTAATTGTGTGTGTGTGTGTGTGTGTGTGTGTGTGTGTGTGTGTGTGTGTTTGTGTTTTGTGTGTGTGAATATGAAATATGTCAAGTTCTTTGTATATTTGAGTGTACCTGGTAAACCAAGGAGCGTTTAATGCAATCCATAGTACTTTGTTTTGAAATGTTTGTATTCGTTTTGTTAGTGTGTAGCTATTATCCAAACTGGGCAGGCATAAGAGGTGTGAGTAGTGTCTTGTGGACAAATACTGTACAAGAGTGCGTTCGAGTGTGGTGTGTTTCTGTTAATAAGAGAAGTATCACGGATGTAAGCCTTATTACAGTTTAAGTGTTGATTTGTACTCTCCAGGTGAGAGATGAGTATCCCATCTAGGATTACGCCAAGATAGCATACCTCTTGTTTTGTTTCCATGGTTGAATTTCCTGGTTGTTAATTCGCAGCATGCAAAGATCTTCATTCCGAAATATCCGAAGAGCGTAGATTTTTGTTTCCCTTTTTGAAGGGTTAACAACTTTATTGTCAATTGATGTCTGCAAGTCAATGATGCTTCTGTTGATGTCTGTGTTGGATGAGGCTAACATTGTATCATCCGCGTATGTAGCTATTGTAGGGTCACTGAAGTATGTTGAGATATGTCCGAGCAATGTTTACAAACGTTTCATTAGATTTGCCATACAAAAATAACTGGTAGAAATACATATACATGTTTGCAGCGCTCTCTGTCTCAACCAATAAAGCTTGTTGCGATAGTTTTAAGTTTAAATCTAACTGACATGACCTCTGAATCATTTTTTGCCGAAAAAATATTACAAATAAAAATGATAAGTATTTGTGTGTGTGTAGATACTAATAAGAAGTTTAATGATAATCATGCCGGTTTTCGATAACGCGAAAAACAAAACTATTAGGAAAGTGCCCCCCCCATTTTCGATTGGATTTTGACCGTAAACTTCTTGTCAGATGCGTTGGTGGTTACTAGCGGAATTCCAAATGTGAGATTTCTGCAATTTCTCGTGTTTGAGATATCTTTATAGAGAGAAAGAGAGAGTGAGAGAGAGTTGGGTGAGGGGAAAGTATGAGAGTGAGAGAGAAATAGGCCTTTCGCTAAACTCATATTTATTTTGTCTCAGGGTCTCAGGGTTTATTTCCTCTCATTATGAGCGGAATACCAAATGTGAGATTTCTGCAATTTCTCGTGTTTGAGATATCTTTATAGAGAGAAAGAGAGAGTGAGAGAGAGTTGGGTGAGGAGAAAGTATGAGAGTGAGAGAGAAATAGGCCTTTCGCTAAACTCATATTTATTTTGTCTCAGGGTCTCAGGGTTTATTTCCTCTCATTATGAGCATTTCCGGTGAACACTCAATTTAAAAAGAAAATTGCCCAGCGTAAAAATTCCTCTGCAACAAGTAAGAGAAATTGTTGCGAACCATTGAAATATATATTCATTGAAGGGAAACCCGTGAAAATAACTTTTGTTGAAAAAAAAAGAAGCAGTTTCATTGTTAAAGAAAACACCTTTTCAATATCGTAGTTAGTGATTGCATATTGAATGAAAATGCACTTTTTCAACTATGTATTCCATTCTAGTAAATATATATGTATAAAAATTGGCATCATTTCAAGTTCTTGCAATTTATCCTTGACACCAGAGGGCATTACCACAATGTTTTAATTCCAGTTCAAAGAATACATGGTTTTTGTTTCTCTTCCCTAATAATTTTTTACTTGCCGCTTTATTTATAATTCCAACTATTACAAATAAATAAATGCTCCTTGTAATTATTGAAATCTAATATAATAAATTACATTAAGCATATAAAACTTAATTATAATTCAGGTCTTTGTTTCTTAGACAGACAGATTTATTACATAGTTCTTTATACTCTTCTTACAGAGTGACTGGTCAACGAATATAAACAATCTTGATTCTAAGAAAACGTTTTAAAGGAAATTTTCAGGGCTTAAATGAATTAAAAAAAAAAAATACAAATGATATTTAGTAACTGTATACTTATATTTATAGAAATATACACTACTTTTTTTTCACAAAATTTACACACGCACACAGAGACCAATTTCTAAAAACCGCTTTTTCGAACTCGGGGGACATCAAAACGTGTAAACGTGATATTGAAAATTTGACAAGATCGCAATACTTTCTCCCCTCCTTGCTAGGGGAGTATGAGAAAGTAAAAAAAAAAATTATACGTTATAAACGAGGAGTTATTTGGTCACTAATAAATTTTACCTTAATTTCGATATTAATAAGTAGACATATAATAAAGTGTCTTCATGTTAGATTCTAGTAAGGCATACAAATATCTGCACATTTTTTTACACCATCTAATCCGTTTAGGTGGATGAAATTTTTTTCCAAATGTTGGCTTAGTTGAAAAAGTAAGATTATCTTAATCAAACCAGTCCAAAGAAAATTCACAGAACTAAACAGCATACACAAAAATATATAATTTTTTTAAAATTTTAATCTCTTTGTTTGTTTGTTTCAGGTAAGTGGACACTTGTGAAATTTAGAGCTTCTTTTAAAAGCTTGCTGTGAGTATAAAAAAAACAAACAAATTGAGTATTTTAAATATTACTAAGACTTCATATAATTATTATTTAATTTCTTGCGGCCTTTTGTCGCTTTGGAGGAGATTGGTCAATATTATTTGTTAACAACAACCCTATGATTTCTTACGAATATGGATGGAGAGACACTGTGAATATTTGGGACTACAAGTATGTGTCAATTTTGATGTTCAGTACTGAGATATCTAATTTGAATCCTTCATGGATTTTTTTCTTACAAAATATGGCTTTTTCATTCAATATGTTCTAAACAAACAAAATATCTTAACTATTAGATAAACGAAAATGATGGCGCCACTGCGTGAGTGATATTTGATATTTGATATTTTATTGCCTGGAAAAAAAAGACACATCCTTATTGGCAAGGTCAAGTTACAATATAATTTAAATTCACAAAATTGTCAAGACAAAAACTTAATTTTAAAATATTCATGTACTTCATACAGCGGGTGAACTAATAACAGTTTTTTTAACATTAGTTTTAAAGAAACATTTCAAAGTATTATTTTTTATATTCTCTGGTAAATAGTTGTAAAGAGAGATGGACAAACAATGGAAGCTGGTATGAACTTTTGTCAACCTGTTTCTATTCTGGACAAGATTATTGTGTTTTCTGGTGAAATGATCATTAACTTGCGAGAAACATAGAAACTGGCCTTCATTGCACTTTACGTAGACGAGAATGCATAATAAATATGGCTGGTAGTGTCATTATGTTCAATTTCTTAAACAAAGAACGACAAGATACTTTCGAGTCTAAACCCAGAGTGACTCTAATTGCTTTCTTTTGTAATCTAAATATTTTTTTACAGCATTACCCCAAATTATAGTACCACCGCACAAATGGCTATGAACATACGCAAAATATGCCAACTTTAAAGCTTCCAAGTCAACAGACATTCTTAATTTTCTCAAAACATGGAATCCACGAGTCACTTTACCCATGACGTTATTAACTTGATCTGTCCAGTTCAGTTTTGAATCTATAAAAATGCCTAAGAAATTGATAGCTTTTTCAGTCCCAACATAATTTCCTAATTTAATAGTAATCTCTTTTATTTTGTCCTGGTTTAAACTTAGCTTATTAGCAGCACACCAATCGATTATAGATTTAATGCAGTTATTAACGGATGTGTTATCTGCATTTCTAACTTGTAGCGCAAGATCATCGGCATATAAATATGGTCTAATTCCATCGTTATCAAACATGGCCGGTAGATCGTTAATGTAAACCAAGAATAATAGAGGTCCCATAATAGACCCTTGGGGCACACCATACTTGAGCTGCAGTAGAGAAGAGTACTTACCGACTTTATACACCGCTGCCACTCCCTCTTCGCTTGTCAACTCTCCTCACTCCGTCGTCTGGGTTTGATGCTTAAATCTGGGAAGAGGAGCAGTCAAACCATAATATTACCCGGCTCCATACCACTTCCACGGCAAAAAAAAAAACGCGCCCTCCTAACTCGAGTGGTCTTTAACCAATCGTCCAGCGCTGATAACCCGAGTTGTCGATGCGCAGAAACAAAAAAAAAATTACGTAACATTCTGATGCGAAATACAATAAGGACTATTTCTTACCCATTTATTACAATTATTCTTCAAACTTGGAATTATTACTGCACATTTAGTTATCCTCAACATTCCATATAAATATTAGTGGTAGGAGAACCATCATTTTACTTGTTAGTTCTTAGTACTTGGCAGACCCTAGAATGTACTGTACTACATTGTACTGTACTGCCAGCAAATCTTCAACAAAACTTGAACTGTGCAGTTTGGAGTCAGATTCCCTGAAAACAATCTAAAATCCATTCCCTCCCTTCCTAAAAGTGTCTTAAATAAAGTCTTACTTCTAATTAAGCGAGTTCTTTTAAACGTGGAATTTGTAGTATTGCATATTATATACTGCAATAATTGGGGCGGGTATTGGTGTAGTGGTTATTGAGCATGGACTTGTAAGTGGGAGGACCCCAGTTCGAGTCCAGCGTATAACTGCTAAATTTTATATTTGTTTAAAAAATGTTAATAGTAAAGTGGGTGCTTCCGCCCCCCTCCACGACACCTAATTTGGTAGTTGGACGTTAAGCCCGCCTGAAAAATAGGCATTTCTTTACTTTACTGCAATAATTGGTAATTAGTGTGTGTTTGTTTGTATGTATATATACATATAAGTAGTTAGTATACAAAAGTTTAAAGAAAAATACTGGTTTTCACAAACAATTGAAAAAGTAGTATTCAGTAAAGTCGCACCGTTTTGGTTGACGAAACCATCTTGTCGTATTCAATGGTAATACCTAAACTCAAATATACGCACAGAGAGATTGAGAGACACAATTTTCGTATTCAAATAATCTCAAAACTTACATTGCCAGTGTATACTCAATTTTGAGTTTCTCGCAACGCAATAAGGCAATGTAAAAATCAGATCTACTTTAGGTGGATCATGTTTGTAGAGAGTGGAAATAATGTAATAGACATTTTTTTTATGTAAAAGTTGAGATCATTCAAAAAGGCGGGGGGTGGGCGGACACAGGATTAGAGATTACGATTGGATTTTTGTATTAGAAAGAGATGGTGAAATCTTATAAATATCTATGGGTTGTGTGTGTATGTGTATTGGGGGGTAGAGAGAGAGAGAGAGTGAGAGAGAGAGAGAGAGTACAAGTGAGATATATTTTGTGAAAGCGCGAATGAGTGTTCGAATCAAAACTGAATAAGAAAATAGAATGAACCTGATGCGATTCAAATAAAAAAAAGTACAACATATATTATTATGGTACGTATATACACATAAAAGATAGACATCAAAATTAAAGACATGATTATAGTATGTATGCTGAATTTATCATTTAATTATAGTCGAATTGGAAATCTTCTTTTAATTAAATCTTCTTTGAATATAAAACCAATTTTAATTTGGTTGTAATACTAATAATCGTAAAGTTTAGATGAGCTGTTGTGGTGATTTTTAATTGGTTGTCTAGAATTGTTGGGAGTCATGGCCGGTCACATTTGAGAAAAACAAGGTAGAATCTGGGGGGGCAGATTCTTATATTTATAAGAATTTGTAGAAGCCATTATTCTTTCCTTCAAAGTTCTTCTAGTATTAGTAAATGCTACATTATTAAGAACTATTTATGTAGAAATTTAACAGAAAAATAGAATTCTAGTTCTTGAAAAAATTAATCAAATTTGCAATAACTATATGCAACAAATTTGTAATACTTGTTGATTTTTTTTTATTTTATTTGCTATAAAATCTGGTTGTGAAAGTCTACTGACGGATATTATTCAGTAAGATAAAATTAATAAAAATAGGTTTGATTTCTATATAATATTAAAGTTTAACGTTGACGTTTAACGTTAATTTATATTAAACACTGAACCAATGAGTTACAAAACATGTACCAAAATTTGGCGTGAACACTTACATGACCGTAACGTAAACATCCCCCCCCCTTCCAGAAAAGACAATAAAAACCAAATTTTTTTGATAAAATAATTGAAATAAAAGTTAACAGGTTAAGAAGATTTGTGCAGATGAAAATCATTGCAGCCATTCTTTTGAGAAAATTTCGGAAAACTTAAAAATCCTAACACTTTAACGATGCACTTCCGGTTAACCTATTTTCTTCAAACTTGGAATTCTAGCAATGTACGAGGCATGTCCAGTAAGTATGTGTACTGAACTTTTGTAGGTTACAAAAATTTTTATTTGAACAAAAAAATTACCTGGTTACATTAGTACATATGTAAGCTATTTTTCGACATAGTCACCATTCCTCTCAATGCAGGTGGTGAACCGGGGTATTAATTTTTTGATGCCTTCCTCGAAGTAGTTTCCCGCCAACCCCTTCGTCCACTTCTCCACCTCCCCCTTCACCTCCTCGTCGGTTGAAAACCTTTTTCCACCCATGTGCAGCTTCAGGGAGGTAAAGAGATAGTAATCTGAAGGTGCTAGGTCAGGGGAATGCGCGGAATGCACGAGGCAAGCAGTTCCTTCGTGGCGTTGGCCGTGTGTGGTCTGGCATTGTCGTGCAGCAGGCAGACTCCCTTTGTCAGCATGCCTCTCCTTTTGTTCTGAATCGCCCTCCGCAATTTTTTTAGGGTCTCACAGTATCTTGCAGAGTTGATGGTCTCCCCTTGAGGCATATATTCAATTAAAATTATGCCTTGACAGTCCCAAAACACGGATGCCATGATTTTCTTGGCTGAAATTGTGGTTTTGAACTTTTTGGCGGAGGGTGAAGAGGTGTGACGCCACTGTTGAGACTGCCTTTTGGTTTCAGGTGTGTAGTGTGCAACCCAAGTTTCATCTCCAGTAATGATGGAGCGGAGAAATTCATCTCCATGGAATTTGTAGCGTCTCAAAAACTCTCGCCTGACCTTGAATATTTCACACTTGGCAGGAGATTGGATTGACATTTTTCACGAAACGTATTGTCGCGTCGACAGTTCTCAACGTACTGACCTCGAACCGGTCTCGTTGCGGAGGGGAGGAATCAGGCTACACGATGAGAGCCTCAGTACACTTACTTTCTGGACGTGCCTCTTATATAATACACTTTTATATTATATAAATGGTAGAACCGTACATTGTACAGTACGTAGAAATTTTGTGTGAGTGTTCCATACCAGATCTTTTTTTGGGGGCGGCAGAGTGGTACTTCTTCTATGTTAGTTTTCAATGCAGTGTAAGTCCAAGGCATTTCGATATCTTGCACGATCTTTTCTAGTTATATCTATCCTATTGTTAATTTTAATATGATGTGAAGTTTGTAGTCTTTTTAGGTGAATAGCCTCGCTTCACATTTGTTAGTATTTAGCCGGGAACTTTCATTTTTGCATCTATTCAGTTAGAATGTCTGTAGCTTTTGGAATGATTGTGATAAAGTGTGCAATTTTTATCATTGCTCGCAAATAGAATTGGGCATAAGCGAACATGGCCAGACCATTTACTTCTTGTAGTCGCTGAACAATACTAAATCAATGATAAATTTTATCTTTAAAATTATACTTTGTATTTGGTTGGTTATGTTCAATGAAACAACAATTTTGTAACCTTCATATTTCTTAATGTTTTATTTTATTTTAACAATAAAAACTCGACGTTTCGGCGTCTGACTATGCCATTTTCAAGGGTGGAATTTTTTTTACTGCAATTTGAAAAATAACAATAATTAATGTGAGTCTAAAACATTATTATGGTTGTACAATTCTTGAATAAATATGAGTTGTCCAAAAATTTAATATTTTGATGCTCATCAAGTACGTTCTGTAAGAAAATATACTTTATCTAATCCTTAAAGAAACACTTACCTACTCACAAAGACAAAATTCCTACCATGCACAAAAAAAAAACAACTTAATTTATCAACTTTTCTGTCAATGTAAAAAAAATTTATATAAGACACACCAAAAAACACTTTAAATAATAGGATAACCTCTCATAAATATATACTTTGAATCCTTAATCAAAAAATAGCACATACATGTCCAAACATACATTATCCACTAACCACAATATTAATTTTGATAATAGCACAATGTAGATACACAGCTGTGAGATTAAATTGAGTAAACTATTCTTTTCTGCGCATCGACTGCCTTGGCCATTTAGCGCCCCTTATAAGCTAACAATGGGAAGGGATTAGCTTCTGTGGTAGCACGGTGGTCTAGCAACGCGGAAGTCCCGGGTTCGAGTGCAGCCGTGCTACCCTTAGATTAACTCTTCCTAGCAGCGTTTACAGCTCACTGTCAGTGATGGGCAGTGTTGTCTGTAACGAGAGAACAAATGTCCGGAGGCCGGTATTGCACTGAGAAGGCTCCGGACGCAAATGACCTTTGATTGACCAAGCTAACAAGGGGATGCAGTATGTTTAACAAATGTTCCTGCCTATCCTATAATGGGCTTATCCTTTAATGAACTAAACCTAATAGGGTTTATATACAAGCATTAATTACTAACAATATTTATTTTTTAAATATCAGAGAAATTATTTAAATATGAATAAAAAAAAAAAGCAGATCATTTTAAGCTTATTTATTACGAACATATAGGCGGTGGGGGTTAAAAGAGGTTAAATATTTACAATTATCTAACTGGGAATTACATTAAATTAATTTTATTACACTATTAACGCCTTAATTTTTTACCTAGTACAATGGGGTACAATTGCCATTCCGGCTGACCTCTTTAAGTGTGGGCACGTGACCCTATAATTTTTATACATTCATCCGGTTTGTTTTTTTTTTGTATACACACACACACCTGCTTCATCTTATTACCTAAACTACCATTATTCCTTTACTGAACACGCCCTAACTCCTCTCTGACTGTAGAAAGTTATTTTTCTTTACTATATTCCCTAATTACTAACAAAACATTATTTAATGACTACTAAAAAGAAGGATAAAGTTCACACTATGTTACATTGTGTTTAAATATATATATATATATATATATATAATCAATTATATTTTGTATTCCTATTATTTTCTTATTATATAATTTGTGTATATTTCTTGCATAATCATTTAATGAGATAATTTACTATATTTTAAAAATATTTATAGTTTGTAATTATTTGATATTTATCAGGATAAGTGGATAAAATGTTCTGTCCGTATAGGTATTAAGGATACTTTTTTGTACAATATCTATACGTTTCTCGTTTTTTTTACTTTCTTTAGTAAGTCAAATTAGTAAGTCGATATTGAGTTTTCACCGCAAATATCCGTTTTGGGATCCTCTGAGTCCAAATAAGTGGTTTTTAGAAAATGGTCTTGTGTGTGTGTGTGTGTGTGTGTTTATATGTATGTATGTGAACTGCATAGCTAAAAACGAAAAACCGGAGAAAGTTAAACTTGATATTCCGTTTAGGTATCACCATGGGATCCGATAATACGTTATTGGTCAAAATTTCTCAACCGGAAGTAACACTTTACTGAATTTTTTTTTTCTTCACTTTTATTGCAATTTTCTCAAAAATGACTCAAACGATTTTCTTCAAGCTCGGTTTGTATATCAACTATACATACAAAGACTTACAATTTTTATATGAAACATTTCTGCGGGAAATTGCATTTAAGGGCACTATGTTGGGTGGGGGGCAGGGCGGGGTTTAATTTCAGTTTATTACACAAATCTATCATCTAAATAATAATAATAATAATTAGAATTAAATATATTGTTCAAAATCCCAAGTTTTTAAGAAAATCAGATAGACTGAAAGTGCGTTTTTTCTGAAATGTATTTTTCAGTTTATTGCTATTTTTCTAAATCGGCTCCAACGATTTTCTTTAAAAACTAAGTATGTGAACTGCATATCAATAAAGAGCTACAACTTTAATTTGTAACATTTCGCTGGGTAAACTCATTTAAGTGGGCTTTTGGATAGTGGGAGAATTATGTTTACCTGTAAAGTGCTATCAAAGTTGATTTTACAATTCTATACGATAAAGACAAAATTAATCACAAATAAATAGATTGGCCAAAATTCCGAATATTAAGAAAATTAGTAAACCGGAAGTGTGTTTTTAGTGAATAGTTTTTTTTCAGTTTTCGCGATTTTCTTTATAAAAATACCAACGAATTTCCTTTAAATTTTGTCAATCACAATTTTGAAAACTGGAGTAAAGAGAAAGTTTTGTGAGTGTATCACACCTGTTTTTTTTTTCTTCTACTAAATTTTTATTTTTTTAGCCATATCACTTAATGAAATTATGGTTAAACGGAGAAGATGATTTCCGCCGGACATGAATTACGATTGTGCCAAATTTTGGAAATTGAGTTTTCATCGACAAAATATTTTGGAATCTTCTGATTACGAAAAAAATGTTTTTAAGAAATGGTGTTTCAAAATATCTAAAAAAAAAAAAAAAAAAAAACAGTCGCACTAAGCTCAGACTTGATATTCCGTTTGGATACTGCCACCATATCTGATACGAAGGTTTTTGGGCAAAATCCACCAACCGGAAGTGCGCCTTTATTGTATTGTCGTTTTTTTTTTCATTTCTTTCCGATTTCTTCCGAACATCGCTACAATAATGATTTTCTTTAAACTTCGTATATATCTACGTGTATAAATTCCTGAAGGATCTATGGAAAAAATAACATTAACCTTTTCTCTAAAGTGCCACGTCGATATAATATTTAGTTCTGCCACCAATATAATATTACTATATATTAGAAACATTGCTAGAATTCCAAATTTAGTAAAAAATCGGTTAAACCGTTAATGCGACATTAAAGAGGAATAGTTTTAATTTTTTTTTTGGAACTTTTTCGAAAACAACTTACAAGATTTTTTTTTTTTTTTTTTTTAAATTAGAATGTTACCTGTACATTTATAGGCGTATCACTTTTATTTGAAACATTTTTTTTTTTTGAAAAAATTGATTTTACTAGGTGGTTCAGCGGAATTTTGTGGAGTTAAATTTTTAACGTTCTTTGGATTTGGTTCAGTGTTATAGACCCATCTATGTACGAGGCATGTCCAGTAAGTAAGTGTACTGAGGCTCTCACGGCCGGTGGGATTTTTTTTCGACATGTTGGCTACACTCTCGTGTAGCTTGATTCCTCCCCTCCGCAACGAGACCGGTTCGAGGTCAATACGTTGAGAACTGTCGACGCGACAATACGTTTCGTGAAAACTGTCAATCCAATCTCCCGCCAAGTGTGAAATACGCGGCGTCATCCGTTATCTCGTTTAGAAGGGAAAAACTCCGGTTGAGGTTTATAATGAGGTAAAAAACTGCATATGGTGATAAAAGCTACGGGGATCGAAGAGCGGCAACAACCTCGTCACCCTCCGCCAAAAAAGTTCAAAACACAATTTCAGCCAAGAAAATCATGGATCAGTGTTTTTGGCTGTCAAGGGCTTAATTTTTAATTGAATATATGCCTCAAGGGGAGACCATCAACTCTGCAAGATACTGTGAGTCCCTAAAAAATTGCGAGGGCGATTCAGAAACAAAAGGGAGGCATGCTAAAAGGACAAGGGCTCTGCTGCTGCACGACATGAAACCACACACGGCCACCTCTACGAGGACTGCTTGCCTCGTTTAAAATGGGATGTCCTGAACCATCCCGCGCATTCCCCTGATCTAGCACCTTCAGATTACTATCTCTTACCGCCCTGAAGCTGCACATGGGTGAAAAAAGGTTGGGTGAAAAAAGGTTTTCAACCGACGAGGAGGTGAGGGGGAGGTGGAGAAGTGGACGAACGGGTTAGCGGGAAACTACTTCGAGGAAGGCATTGAGAGGAATGGTGACTATGTCGAAAAATAGCTTACATATGTACTAATGTAACCAGGTAATTTTTTTGATCAAATAAACATTTTTGTAACCTACAAAAATTCAGTACACTTACTTACTGGACATGCCTCGTATATTTATGTTAGAACTCCAAAAACAAACAAAAAAATGCCAAACTTTAAAGAAAACATCAATTTTATAATTGTATTAATCTATAAGGACTGTAAAGATTCAAATGTGTGGGGCCATTAAGCTCTGAAAGGTGAGTGTTGACCAGAGCGTAGGAGTTTAGGCTAATCAGATGCAAAAGAAAGATACTGAGGTGTATTTTTGGAGTAGTCAAGATTCAGGATTTAAGATCAGGACAAACGAGAACAGTTTGGGGAATCTAATCTGGTAGCGTTTATTAAGGCCGGCAGATTGAAATGTCTAAGGCACGTTCACGAAACAAAAGGCCCAAAGTTAGCACTGCATAGGCGTCAGAAGGAAAGAGCCGACTTGGGATATTGAGATTGAGTTAATTGGAAAAAGACGAAGATGACTTGGCCGCCCTTGGAGGGCGGAGATGAGCTTAGTGGCGACAGCCAGGAATAGGCGCGGAGAGCTGTGGTGGTAACTGAGACTATGGCATTTCCAAGGCCGTTAATGAGTGAGTAGCTTCGTGATAAGCTTCTTCATTTTATGAAGCAAAATCGATGTGCTTGATTGAAACGTTTGTCTCTCATCAAGATGAAACATTGTGCTACCAGAGACCGGACAAAGGAAATTTAGATTTCACAATATGTGACTGTGAAAACTGAAGTTGACTATCGTAGTATTGAGATATCACATTTTTAAGACATCTTGAAAATGGGTGAAAACAAATGTCAAGGATCATGCAAAAAATATAGCTATCACGGGGAAAAAAAATCCCCGATTAAATTTGGCATATAAAGAGTTGGAATTAGAATTGCAGATTGTTTCAGTTAATGTTTTTACTAGAAAAGGGAAGTTTAGAGATAGCTTCATGCATTTTTTTGCTCATATCAGATAATGATTACTATTGGTTTTGATGTTAGAACAATATTTAATTAAAGTTGTGAAGAAAGAAATGTATAATCTAAGTGTTACAACTGTAGAGAGACAAAATAAAAAATGGAAAAATGCTATTAACATCTTTTTTGGTTTCAGGAAGTGGAGGTCCACTTCTATATAGGATGCCCTCTTTGAGCGTAGTCAGACAATCCCCTACATTGCAATTTATTTATTTTTTATTCCACCAGATGTTTTTGAAGATAATAATATTGTTGTAATGGGATCCAAATCATTAAAGATTGATCGGATCCGAAGAGAGCGGAGAAGTACATTAAATGAATCAATCCCCACCGAGGCCAGACTAGGAAGGGACAGTTCGAGTCATATAAATAGAGCGACAGCAGTTCAGTTCAGGACAGTTTTACCACCAGTTTACTGTAGTCAGCAACCTATCTACCTTCTTCACTACTACCTTCTTATCACTTGTCGGTCTCAGCCAGTCTGTCTCTTTATATTTGTCTCGCTACCTAACTTCTATTTAGCTGTAAAGTCCTTGAACAGTTTGTGTCCTTGTACAGTGTTTTACATATCATCTAGTTTATTTCTCTAAAACCCATTCTCTCTAACTCTCTCTCTCCTCACATCCATTATAATTTATTAAAATGGTTTATTTACTAAGCTGGCAGAAATTGCTGGCTTTGGAAATGGATTTCTGGAGAGGGTTCTCTGGAGGAGTATCCAGGTAACAGAAGGTATCAGACAAAGTAATTCGCCGTGTTGGACAAGAACTAAATCTCCTCTACAACATTGAAGTAAAAAGCCTTCAGTTGTTTGGCTATCTTATGAGGATCATGGAAGGCCTAAATGGGTAATGGAATGAATATATGCCTGAAGAATAGTGTTCAAGAGATAGTCACAAAAAAAAGGTATAGATGGTGGAGAACATACGGGGAAGGAATGGCTGCAAAAGAATTACACGAAGGAGATTGGAATGTTGGGAAGTGGGAAGAGGAAACTGTGGGAATTGACGTATGTATAAAGTTCATCGGAGAGCAGAAGAAAGAAAGATATACTGAGCTTATTTTAGCTAATTAAAAAAAGTAAATATTCTGACAAGTATATCTGTCATTCCACAAACTTAAATATTCATCAGAAAAATTCTACAGATTATATTGGCTCTGTAAAGGAAGTTACTATAATGCCAGATTCGCTGCGACCTAAAAGATATTGTGACTCCCTCATAAATCGTAGTTACATATTGTATCTGGTAATTTTTAAACTTTTGTATAGCGTAAGTAGATAGTGAGTTAAGTTTTGCCTGTGAGTAATCCAAGTTTAAGTGCTGAAGATATCAATGTTAAATTTTTGTAGTATTGTTAGTCAGGATGCAAATTCCCTGAAGAGTAGCTTGTCCACTTGCCTTTACGTGTAGTTTAATATACCTTTTTTTTAAAGAAAAGACAAGTGTTTTCAAAAACTATACAAGTTTTGATGGATTTTACTGTCCGAAAATGTAAAGAAAGTTTCATTACAATTTGCATAAGGAAAGATATATAATTTTCATTTTAATGTCACTACAGTGTAGCAGGGATTTGATGATGAATTGAATGAACATATGTTTACTATTACACTGAGTAAAGAGAGATGAGTGGTGAATTAACGTGGCTATTTTGAGGAGCGGTGATCCTTTCATGGTTCAAGTTGAGAGGGTGATATTTACTCTTTAAAGTAAAGTTGGAGACTGACCTCTTAAAAGTGGATTTATGACTGACTGTAAGCGCCTCAGACGGTCTGCTTTTATATATTCACTTTCTCTTACCGTTAGAGACAGTTTCTAGGTGAGAGATTGGCTGTCTTGGTTGAAGCCCATTCGCCAGTACATTGTAGAGAGAATGCAATGCGTGGTTGAAATGTGGCTAGTTAACTTGATGATGGCACCTTGATGCGGTTGATACTACTACTATGTCGTGTTGGAATACTTGGATTACTTTTGTTGGAATTTAAGAAATTATGTGATGACCATCACATAATGTTTCTCACCATTTTTTTTTTTAAGCTTTAATAACATCTGTCTAGTAATTTCTGATTCAATCTTAGGGCCCTGAATATATTGATGAAATTTTATTGGTGGTTATGACATAAAAATTGGCTATATGTAGGCTGGAAACAAGAAGCCGGATACTGGGCGAGAGTTGGAGAATTTGAAGAGAGGAAAAAAATCTGGTATAAATGAAGAGAAGTGTGGGTAGGAATTAGAAAACTGCCTCCAGGCTTACTTACAACACGCCAGTATTTAAATTATTATCTATTTTATAAATGAGACATAGATTATATAGGTGTTGTTGAGGAGTATATTGATATAATTATGTTTTATATATCATACAGAGCTGAGGACATTCTTCCTCGACAACTCCTTATATATTTCTTGTTCGTCATGACGTACTTACATGAACGTCATGTTGGATAATCTTTTGACTTGTTTTAATCAGGAACTTACTGTGCAGTTAAAGTTTTTGCATAATTATTGATAGAATATTAATATAATTAGGATATATTAATAATTTCTTTTTTTTTTTTATTACTTTCTCTTACTCCTAGTAAGAGGAAGTATTGTAATCGTGTCAAATTTTCGATATCGAGCTTTCACCGGAAATATACGTTTTGAGGTTCCCTGAGTCCAAAAAAGTGGTTTTTAGCAAATGGTCTCTGTGTGTTTGTGTGTGTGTGAACAGCATAGCTCAAAACGAAAAATCTTAGAATGTTCAAACTTGATATTCCGTTTAGGTATCACCATGGGATCTGACAGTACGTTATACGTCAAAATTCCTCAACCGGAAATACCACTTTACTCATTTTTTTTTTTTTACTTTTTTACGATTTTCTCAAATATGGCTCCAACGATTTTCTTGAAACTTGTTACATCAACTACACATACAAAGAGCTACAACTTTTATTTGACACATTTCTCCGGAAAAATGCATTTAAGGGCACTTTTGGGAGAGGGATGGGGTTACGGTTTCTCTAAAGTGCTATTTCAGTTTATTAAACAATTCAGTTATCTAAATAATGTTAATTAGAATTAGATATGTTGTAGAAATTCCGAGTTTGAAAAATATCTGATGACTGGAAGTGCGTTTACTTTACCACTCTTTACTAAGTGATTTTTTTCACTTTTTCGCGATTATCTCAAACATGGCTCCGACGATTTTCTTGAAACTTCCAAAATAAACTATGCATACAAAGATGTACAACTTTTATTTAAAACATTTCTGTGGGAAAATTCATTTAAGGACACTTTTAGGGAGGAGGAGGGGTTATGTTTTTCCTTAAAGTGCTATCATAGTTGATTATACAATTCTATCATCGAACCAAATTAATTAGAAATAAATAGATGGCCAAAATTCCTAGTTTCAAGGAAATTAGTTAACCGGAAGTGCGTTTTTACTGAACAGTTTTTTTTTTTCAGTTTTGACGAATTTTATTAAATTTGGTACACTAGCTATAAAATTTGTCAATTATAATTTTTAGAACTGGAGTAAGAGAAAGTTGTGTGAGTGTTTCACATTAGATTTTTTTTTTTCTTTAGTTCATTTTTTTTATTAATGAAGATAATGGGTCTGGTTATTATGTCGTCCGAGATTGTAGTGGGAGATCGAGGTAGGATATGTAAAATGTGGTGGAGTGGTGGTTGTACACTCGGTTTATATGTACATATAGTAGTAAAACCGGTCATATTAAAGGGGCCAGACGAGTGTTATTAGTGTGGTCGATGTTGGTAGTAGAGAATCCGCCAGATGGCCTAGTGGCACACAACCTGTACACCCTGCATTCAATAGCCCATCCATCCTCACTTCAATAATACTATACACACACTCTGAATTCCATCATTAGTTCGTACCCTTTCTAAAGGTACGCTCGGAAAAATCTGTTGTGAATCACCCACACGATATTCTCTTAATTTTCCGGATAATATAATTATCTATAAATGATAACTTTTCTATAAATATCAACTTTTACTCAATATAGAGCTTTGCCAAGTACAAATAGGTAGTAGAAAAGATTGTATTATAGTCCGGAAAAGAGAGCCAATAATATTAAAAACAACTTTTGAAATTTAGTCGCCACAAATTCCACAGTACTACATAAAATAATTTTTTTTTTTGGACAAATATTTCAAATAAAAGTGATAGGTTTGTAGCTGGGCAGTTAACATTTCACAAATAAAAGTGATTGATATTTTATACACATATGTAGATAGTATATAAAGTTAAAAACAATCTTGGTTGGTGGATTTTGCACGAAACTCAGATGCAGTGTTAGTTACGGAATACATATTTTGAATTCCCTGCATTTTTTGGTTTTTAAGATATTTTATTGAAAGAAACTCACACACATATAGGCCGATTCGCTAAAAAAAAAACAACACTTTTTTTCTTACTCAAGGTACCTCAAAATCAAATTCAAAAATTTGGCACGATCGTAGTGCTTCGTCTTAGCAGGTGCAAGTGAGAGAGAGACACAGGGAACATCATCTTTGTGAGCTTTTAACAGCTTTTCCAATAGATTCTAAAATTAATTAACTGAACAAAATAAATTAATTGACTCAGCATAATTGACCTAATTTTATGCAATTACCTTGTCATGATAAGTTGACAACTTTCATTTTACATTACGAAGCAGAATTGGCAAAATTGTTTTCTAATTTCATATATTTCACCATATTGCATTTCACCGGTTTCTCTCACTTTTTCTAGGGAACATAATGTTTGTAAGAGATAATAATGATAGGTTTTTGATTTCGCTTACGTTCAGCAAGAGAGAGAGAGAGAGAGAGAGAATATACTCTTTTTCACTTCCGGTGGTCGTAATAATTACATTTCTGCTAAAACCCAAACTGCAATGTGGGAAATATTAAAAATAATAAATTAGTATTTTATTTTGTTTTTATGTAACTTTGCCAATTGAACGATTTCGTAATATTTCGATTTGATATATTTAAAATAAAAGTGATAGGTTCGTAGCTGGGCAGTTATTAATATTTCACAAATAAAAGTGATTGTAAATCGATTGATAATTAGTAAATTGCAGAGAAAATTAGTAAATAAATTCACTACTTGATTTTTCAAAGAAATAAGCAGCTATAAATGAATAACATATTGCAGTGTAGAAGTGAAGGTGTCTAATATGGGCATGTAATTTAGGCGAATCAGAAATTTAGAATTGTTATGTTGACCAGGCCCATCATATTTGACACCTCATTTCTACACTGTGATTGGCCAATTATGTAGAGCAAATTATTTCTATGAAAAATCTAGTTTAGAATTATTTTTTTACTAATTTTTCCTTTGTAGCTATTTTATAAATTATCGAATTGTGCAATCTATTTTTTATATTAAAAAAAAAACACGCAAAAAATCAAGTTATTTCTAAACATAATATTTACTGTTTTATATAATTAATGTGAGCGATAAAGAAAAAAGCGATTCAGAATTTTCATTACATTGTTGAAAAAGAAAGCAAAAGAGAATTAGGTAGAAATGCAAGATTCATAGTAAGTCCGCCATTTTGTATTTGGCCGTTTATACTAATGGAACAAAAATAAAATTGATGTTAAATGCTCACAAAATATTCTCCATGGAATTCATAATATTCAGTTAAAAAACTTATCTTGGACTTGGTATGCTATTCATTGTATTGTCCTTAATTTTATGTATATAGCGCAGTCCACAAAGCATTTTCAATTCAATTCAATTCATTTATTTCAAAATATTATACATACATATATACAGTTTTTACATGGAGTTTCAGTTTGTACTATAACCTCCTAACTATTTACATTAATAAAAAATTAAACAAACGAAACAGTTATATTGCGGGGAAAAAATGGCAAAAACCCCAAGCAATTGGGCATGTTTCTCACCCTGCGATGCCTGTAATCAACTCCAACGTCATCTTGGTCTAGCTCCTGCAAAGCGAGTTATTACTAAGACTAGTAAAGGCAAAAAATTTTTCAGTTGCAAGGAAAATGCATACTTTTATTTTGTCCATTTTGCAATACTCGTGCAAATCCTTAATTCTAGTATACCGTGGCGAGTTTGTTGCTTACCTTAAAAACTTGTTTTGGATTATTTGCAGGCCATCGATATTAGTTCTGCAGGTAATACTCCAGGAGGGGCATGCATACAATAGCATGGGTTTAACAACTACCTTATATAGCAACAGCTTGTTGCTAGGGGCCAGTTTAGACTCTCTGCAGAATAGCGGAAATAGCGCTCGGATCGCCGCCTTGCCTTTGTTAATACGTTCCTTTACGTGAGGCGTAAAGGTAAGTTTACGGTCGAGAGTTACACCTAGATAGCGAACGGAGCTAGACCAAGGCACTGCCTGCCCTTGGAAGTGTACTTCTTTCCAAAGTACGGGTCTTCGCTTGGAAAATAAAATGGCTTCGGTTTTGCTGCTGTTAATTTTAATTTTCCACCTAACACAGTATCTGCTGATGCAGGCCATTGCTTCTGACAATCTGAGCGCAATTGTGTCAATTCTCCATGAGGAAGAAAAGAGAGCAACGTCGTCAGCATATAAGGCCAAGTTAACGTTTTTAGGGCTAGGCAGCGTATTGAAATATATAAGAAAGAGCACCCTGATGATTGAACCCTGAGGAACTCCGGCAGCAATTTTGTGAGCTTCAGCACAAAGCATTGAGAGAGTGCTGTAATGATAGAAATCCATGCATGAACTAATGCAGTCATAATCTAGTTTCTCGCAACAACATTAAAAAAGGAATCGAACCAATTATTAGTGCAATTGAACAAATAAATTATAATAAGTAGAAGCGTTATATATTAGAGTTCGATAAATTACAGACTGAGTGAGTAACTATGTAAATTGGAGTAAGAGAAAGTCATGTGAGTGTTTCACATCAGATTTTTTCAATTTGTATTAGGAAATACAATCTATGACAAAGTACTGTTAGTTTACATTGAAAAGTGATAAAAAGTAAAATGAAAGTTATAAAAACACTAACAAATAAAAAGTCAATTTCAAAAGTAAGGGAAGCGTGAAACGTTGTCTAAATGCAATTATATATTAAATAAATACTAATACATAATATTAAATGAAATAGAAAATTCTTTATATTCCATTGCTAATGAAAATAAATAAAACATTACTGAAATATCACTATAAAATACCTGTAAGACGTTTTGGAATAACTAATCATAATTTTTCTTTGTATATTATAATACTAAGTTCTCTAATAAGAATTAAATGAACTTTATATCACTGAATTCATATTTAGAGTAATTAAGTGATTTTGAAAACATTTGATCATTTTACTTTTAAAATTAGAAACAGATTTTTACATTCTGATCGTTCAACAAGTAATCATACTCTCCAATTATAATGCAGCTTTTTTTGTATCAAAATCAGTGAGTCTTTTTGTAGCATATTTTGAGGAATTTATCCACCAGCCACACAGTACGTTTGCAATGTTTCAATACTTTTCATTTATCATGCATTCTTCCCGTTTATAATATGACGGAAACACTAGTCGTACACAAGTGCGAAACACTAATAAAGAACACAAATTCAAAATCTGGCACTACAGAAATTCAATCCACTTTAAGGGAGGGTTAGAAATATTATACAAATAATTTTTTTTTATATATATAAATACCTTTGCTAAGGAAGTATCATACCAACTGACAGGGCGCGGCGTCGTAGGTATTATTTGCAGTCTCTAGATCGATTCATTTCTGTAAGGAAAGTTTTCTTGCTTTATGTAATTGTGGAAAAGTGCTTTCATTAAGGCTTCTCTGGTGATGTAGTTTTGTGCGTGTGGATCTTCAGAAGCATGCTGTGCGTGTGGATCTTCAGAAGCATGCTGTGCTTGTCACCTTGTTGAACAATTAGGATTTTCTGCGTAAAAGCTTATTAGTTGGCACAGGTACAAAATATAGCATACATTATTATCTGAAGACTCTTCTCAAGGGGAACTGTATCTCTCCAAAAATAAGGCTATTATCTGGACGAATTAGAAAACAATGAGTTTGTATTTAGAATTTATATATAGGAAAAATACTACGAAAAATTGAGCAGTAAAGGGTATTTTCTCTAGGATTTATTCATTACCTTTAATATCTCCATCGTTAATGTGTATAGTGTAGAAAATGAATAGTAGAGGATTTATTTAGAAAGTAAAAGAAAATAGGTATTTTATTGACAAGTTAGTAAAATGTCAGTTTTACACACTCGAATTCAGGTTTGCACATACGAGCGCAAGTGAGTGTGGCAATTGAACTGAGAACTGTAAAAGGACGATTACTCTCCCCTTAAATATTTTATTTTCGTACGAGTTAAAACTATTCAAAAAAAAAAAAAAAAAAATCTGGTGTGAAACACTTACACGACACTTTCTCATACTTCAATTTATTATTAATATAATTTAATAACGCTACTGTTCCCTCAGAATTCCCCCCAAAAAATCAATTTTCCGGTGATGTTTTTGACAGATGTTTCAAATAAAACTTATCTAAGTAGAACGCATATGAATTTTAAAGTAAATTCGAGAATATCGTTGATGGATTCTCAACTTTTGTTGAGACGCTTCAAAACCTTTGTGTCACATGCGGTGGTCGTACGTAAACGGAAATAACATGTTTAAGCTTCTTGCGATTACACACAGAAAGAGAAAGTGAGAGAGAGAAAATGTTTTGCCAGATACATTTTTTCGCACTCAAGGGACATGATTTTTACGGTGAAAACTCTTTTTTCGAAAATTTAATACGATCGCAATTGACTTTCTCTTACCAAGGAATAAGAGAAAGGAAATAGTTATTTATCAAACGGTGAGTAAAGCCATGCTTTGTTTTTTTTTTTACACTCGAGTTCAGATATTGATCACTCGGACCGTGCGAGTCTTTTTATTTCTTTATTTTTTGCGAGAAACATTTATTTTTGTCATGAAGGGCGAGTTTTGGTGTATTGGTTATGGATATGTAACTGGGAGGTAACTGGTTAAATTTATATTAGTTTAAAAAATGTTAATTATAAAGTTTGTGCTTTCGCTCCTATCCACGACACCTAATTTGGTAGTTGGACGTTAAATGATCCTGAAAAAATTTTTCTGGTTCAAAATAATTTATAGCACTATTAAAGTTCTTTAACAATACTTACTACTTCAAGTGATTAATCAAATATAAAGATTGTATATAACATATATTTTTACTTTCTCTTACTCCTAGTAAGAGGAAGTATTGTAATCGTGTCAAATTTTCGATATCGAGTTTTCACCGGAAATATCCGTTTTGAGGTCCCCTGAGTCCAAAAAGTGGTTTTTAGCAAATGTGTCTGTGTGTGTGTGTGTGTGTGTATGTATGTATGTGAACAGCATAGCTCAAAAACGAAAAATCGTAGAAAGTTGAAATTTTGATATTCCGTTTAGAGTCACCATGGGATCTGACTGTACGTTATCTGTAAAATTCCTCAACCGGAAGTACCACTTTACTAGTTGGATTTTTTACTTTTTTGCGATTTCTCAAAAATGGCTCCGACGATTTTCTTTAAACTTAAACATCAACCACACATACAAAGAGCTACAACTTTTATTAGAAACATTTCTCCGGGAAAATGCATTGAAGGGCACTTTTGGGGGAGGGGTGGGGTTAGGTTTCCATCTAAAGTGCTATTTCAGTTTATTAGACAATTCTGCCATCTAAATAATGTTAATTAGAATTAAATATGTTGTTGAAATTCTCGAGTTTGAAAAAAATCGGATAACCGGAAGTGCGTTTACTTTACCACTTTACTAAATGATTTATTCACTTTTTCGCAATTTTCTCAAAAATGGCTCCGACGATTTTTTTGAAACTTCGTATATAAACTAAACATGCAAAGATCTACAACTTTTATCTAAAACATTTCTCTGGAAAAATTCTTTTAAGAGCACTTTTAGGGGAGGGGTGGGGTTAGATTTTCATCAAAGTGGTATCCTAGTTCATTATACAATTCTATCATGCAAACATAATTAGTTAGAAATAAATATATGGCTGAAATTCCGAGTTTCAGGAAAATTAGTAAACCGGAAGTGCGCTTTTACTGAACAGTTTTTTCAGTTTTCGACGAATTTCATTAAATTTGGTATACAAACTATAAAATTTATCAATTATCATTTTGAGAACTGGAGTAAGAGAAAGTTGTGTGAGTGTTTCACACCAGATTTTTTCATAAGAATTCATGTTAATATATTATATATTAATTGTATAAACAGTTAAGTTACAATGGAACATAGAAAGTTTTATAGAAATTGAACGTAATAGGTCAGAAGGTCTTTCCGTGCTTTACCTCATTGCTGTGATAGAAAGCTGTCATTTTTATCTTCAAAAAAATTTTTTTTTTTTTAAAATAGGGATATTTTTTGGAAAATGTCTTGCAAATTTTTTTATCAACATTCAGTAGCATTTGCTTAATTATACCTGAAATACATTCATCGATGACCACAAAAAGAAGCACGCTATCATTAAAAATATTTCTGATGCTTTCCAGCTCTGCGGAAACAACCACAACAAATATCTAGGGCTGTTCAAAAAAGATTAATAACCTTTTATAACATGACTGATATTGTTTTACGTAAAAGAAATATAGGTCAGATTATATTATTTTGACGTAGCTTTTTGGCTAGATTGTAAACATTTTTTTTGTAATATGTGTAAGTCTTTAATTACTGAAGGGTTCTTAGTGTTGCCAAGTGCTACTGCCGGCTTCCGGGTGTGTTCTTTCGTTACAGATTGCCACACACTACCAACACTGGAAAGCATAACTAAAAAAATGGAAAATCGTGGAAAACGGAAACTTGATGTTTCATTTCGGTGTTACCAGGAGACGGAAAAAATAAAGTTTTGGTCGAAAATCAGTCGGGCAGAAAGCATCACTTCTTTTTTTTATCGTCTGTGAGAGAGGACAAGCTCTAAGTTATCTAAAGCTCTCAGAGCTCATATAGGTAACTCAGACTCAATCTTCTCAGTGCACTGAGATTTTTGTTTTCTTTAGTTTATTCTTCTCTTATTCCTTGTGAAAGGAAGTATTGCGAACATGTCAACTTTTCGAAATAAAGTTTCCACCGGTTATGTTTTGGGGCCTCTTGAGTACGAAAAAATAGTTTTTAGCTAATCGTGTGTTCGTGTGAGTGTAAACAAAATATATCAAAAACGCAGGAAGTTCAAAACTTGATATTCCATATAGTTACTAACCATAACACTTGACATGAAGGTGTCAGGCGAAATACATAAACCGGAAGTACTACTTTACTGTGAATCGTTATTTCAAATTTTTGGAGATTTTTTCAAAAGCGGCTGCATTGATTTTCTTTAAATTTCGTATACTTTCTACATATATATGTAAAATACCTATCACTCTGATTTGTAACATTTTCTTGGAAAATTGGTGGGGGAGGGGTGTTTGCGGGACCAGTAGCGTTAAGGCTTTCCTCTAAAGTACCATTGCAGGTTTATAAAATATTAAGTACAATCGAACGTTCAATAAGAATCCAATTTCGAAGAAACGTTACCAAATAAAAAGAGAATTATAGTAGGTGAAAATCTTGGAAATATTTCAATTGTATTTAGCTGAATTTAAAAGTTTAATATTAATTTTATGACGTACTTTTAATTAGAAATAAGTGCCAAATAAGGAACGGATTTACGCTATCCAGACCCTTTAAAACAAGTAAAGGGCTACTGCAAGGCTGTCCAATGTCGCCTACACTTTTTATGGTGTACTTACAAGTTGCATTGCAAGAGTGGGATAGGAAATGCAAGCCAATGGGTGTGCCTATCACGGAGAATCTTCATCTGCACAGTTTAGCGTTTGCAGATGACCAATAGTAATCGCACAGGACCCGGAAGATTAGAATATACGTCTGACCAGAAAAGTGTGCGGGTATATAGTTCAAGAAATCTGAATACCTGTCTACAAGAAATGATCATGGTAAACGTGATAAACGGATCATGATCTCGTGGTAAAGGGAGAGATAATGAGGGGCGTGGATTCTTTCAAGCTTCTCAAATAAAGAAATAAGTCGAAGAATCATCAGTGCAAAGAAAGAGCTATTGGAATTTTGAATTCGGTTTTGTGGAGTAGCAATATTTTGAACCATATGAAAAAGTTAATTTACAATGGAATCGTGGAAAGCATATTTCTGTATGGAGTAGAGAGACATGGACCCTAACTGAAGCTTACGGGCGCAGGCTCCTTGCAACTGAGATGGATTTTTGGAGGAAAAACTGCTAGAGTTTCGAAATTAAAAAGGAGAAGGAATGAAGAAATAAGGGAAATAAAGCATGTAAAGCACAATGTCCTGGAGCGGAGAGAGAGAGGAGAGAAGGTTGTGCTGGTTTGGACATGTATTTAGGATGGAGGGTAAAGGTGTAGCTAGGCAGATGATGCAATGGGAAGTTGACCGCAGGAGAAAGAAAGGGCAGCTTAGGAAAACTTGGTTAGATTTCCTGATGGAATCTCTCAGTAGAAATGGACTTCGCGCAGAGGATGCAGCCAAAAGAGATAGTTGAAAGGAAAAACTTAAGGACATATTCGGTTGAGGAAAGCCTCAGTATTGGGGAAACTAAAAAAAAAAAAAACAACTTTTAATTATAAGCACCAGTTAGATTACTGTTAAATAATTAGTAAATAAAAAAAAAACACAGAGAAGAAAATCAATGTAAACAGTATTTCTTTGAGATAATTAATCGAGATGACAGTAGATTGAACACGAGTGAAAGTACTTTAAATTAACTCGAAATACGTATAGTGTTGTGTTGAAGTCAAGTCAGGTGAAAGGAAACTTCTAGTTGTTATATATTTTCTATCTATCCATCTATCTATCTATCTGAAAATAATACATTTGAGATTTATTCTAATTATAAATATATTTTTAATATTTTTTAAGTATTTTATAATATTTTTGTTTGTTAATTTTTTTTTTAAATAAAAGTGTTACTTTATATGCTATTCATATGAAATTTGTTAACATATGCAATATAATAAAGAAACGTTATCAAATATGGGCTAGGACAAAGTAAGAATTATATAATCCCTATCTAAATCCTTCTTTTTTTTTATATACGTCATTTATAGCTTGGGCATTGTCAAAAAAAAAGTTGGTCGGATTTAAGTTAGAAGAGGGATACGTGATCTTTTCTCACTTATGTTTTGTTTCCTTTAACTTAAAAAGGTTATTTTTATCAACTATGAAATGTGGGTGTACATGATAATAAACAAAGTTAGTAATTCAATACAATGGTGATGCAGTGTGGTGTGATTACTACTATGTATACTTCTGTAGTGGTGTCGTGTGTCTATCTGTCTTATGTTTGAAGCAACTGTTGTAGAAAGTTGAAAAGTTATTTGAAGGACGTTGCCACTTGTGTCATTCTTTAATGCGTGACAAAGCAAACCTTCTCTCTCTTATTCGCCGATTAGTGCTTTTTTTTTTCTTTTTATAATAAATATTTACTTGACTTTTTTCATCTATAATCTAACAATAATAAAACATACAAAATATAAATAGGTTAAAAAGAATTTCAATGTAGAGAGGGCCCGGGTTCGAGTGTAGCTGTGCTACTCTTAGATTTTTTCTTCCTAGGAGTCTCTACAGCTCACTGTCCGGAGATGGACAGTGTTGTCTGTAACGAGAGAACACTGCCCGGAGGCCGGCAGTGCACTGAGAAAGCTCCGAGCGCCAATGACGATAGATGTTGACGCGCCTTAAATTAAAAAAAAAAAAATACAGAGAGGGAAATGTTGATTAGTACACATGGCAGGTAGTACTTGAATGTGATTATATTGAAATTCTGAAGATAGCGTCTAGATCAGTTACATTTTTCCATAGATATGTTTCAAAATAAATAAATATTAGTTTAGTGTCTATGCAATTATCATTCAAGCTTTAAGAAAATTGTTGAAAATGTGGATAGGTCCGCAATGGTGGATAACATCTGGTATTTTATCCGCCTTAGCATGCATATTTCTTTTATTCCTGGCCAGTTTCGGATTTTCATCCATTGTCAGAGTAAGTTCGTGTTCTTGCACTTCAACGCAATGTTTCTGTTACACTCGACACTTGTTGGCTTTATGTGCGGAAGGTTAATAAGGTTATGTTACTGTGTGTGTGTGTGTGTGTGTGTGTGTGTGTGTGTGTTTGTGTGTTTAATGACAAATGAA
>JAAEAF010009204.1:0-25870 GCA_011037195.1 Triatoma infestans
ATATGTATTTTTTTTTTTATTATTAACTTTACTAACAGTTACTTCGATGGTGGTCCCCCCAATGTATGGGTAAAAGTTTGGCAAATGACGAGTTTATTCGATACTTCACGCTTTTTTTTTAAAATAGTAATATAACTAAAGAATCTTGTCGAAAAAACTGATAGCATAAAAAACAAACCTTGCCAAATTTTGGAAGTAAAAAAAATATATCTAAAAGTTTGGCTGGGATGATTGTTTGCAGTACTGGATTATAAAAGGGTATTGAGGGCGTGCTGTTCTCACGTATGGAAATTAGATCGTCACATAGTGAGTGGCAAAACAAAGCTATAGTATATTTTTTTCTCTTTTTATAAATCCAAGAGAATTAAAAAAATAAAAAAATAAACCTAGATAAACATTAATCGAAATAAATTCTAGTTAATAGATTTTCTTCAAATTTGGAATTCTAATTATTAATTCATTGTTCAGAACTACCAGAAAATCAATTTTCCTCGGAGAATTTTGTCGATAAAAATGGTAGCTTTGTATGCGATGAAAATCGCCGAAAAACTGCAAAAACTATTCGGAAAAATTTCCACCATTAGTGGAAAATTTAGAGGAAAATACAGCACCTTCAGTGCCTTAAGTTGAATATGTCCAACTAAAAAGCTGAACACTTTTTGTCTAGTGTTCTGTGGACTGTGGAGGCTCAATTAAGAGAGATTAATGTCAATAACTACCATAATTATCATCTATGGTCTCTACAAAATCCACAGCCCATACCTGGGCTGGCATTTTCAATACTCAGTTTCTTGGAAAAGAATTCTTACAAAGTAGACTGAATTCTGAAGGATATGTGAATTTACTTTGGTTTCATGATATATACAAGACACTTCACTCCAGATGCGGCAACAAATGTGGTGCCAACACGATGGTGCCCCAGTACATTATGGAAGTCAAGTAATTGAGTGGTTACGACATTAGGTGAGGCAGGCATTACGACGGCAGGTGAATAGGTTATGGAGGCCCTATCGCTTGGCTTCCACGGTCACCCTCCATAACCTATTCATCTGCCTCTTTATTTTTATCTTTATGGTCACTTAAAGCAGCTCATATACATTGTTGAAATAAACATCCGTGATCAGTTACTCAAAAGAATAATGGATGCTGCCAATCAAATTCGCATCAATTATGTGAAATGGTAGGTGTTTTATGATGCGCAGGTGTCAAACTTGCATTCGATCTCAAGGAGCACATTCTGAGGAAGTTTTGAGTCATAATTTTGCTGTTATAAAAAATAAAAATAGCTAAAAAAACGATTTTGTTTGGTTTTTTATTGGTAAATAGATAGATATAAATGTATGTTTGTCTAAATAAAATTTTGAACTGTTGTATGTCTGTAATTGATCGAAATAGGACCTTTGTTTCATATCACATTTTTTACTTAAAATTACTTCCCCTACAAGTTCTTAAAGATTTTTTACATTCGTTATAGATTACTGTGTATAACGAGAGAGACGCCAATTTCTTCATAGCACTTTTTCGAAAGCAGAGGACTTCGAAACATGGGAACAGGTATTTCAGGTGAAACTCAGTTTCGAAAACTTACACGATCGCAGTACTATCTCTCTTAGAACAGTAAGAGAATGCAAAAAGAAAAAGAAGAAAATCTCATTTTACTTATAGAACATTTACTTCTTACTATAGACCTATAAGACGTAACTATTCCAGATTCGATTTAATTACGCTTGGATGCACTTTAGAAAAGAACCAATAAATGCGAGAAACAAAAGAATTGAGAGAGTTACGGTCGGAGTAACTCTTATGCATGAATGAAGATTTTTTTGGTTTTTTACTGATTTTTACTTAATTGTAGCAGGAGGTAAGCGATCGTATCAGATTTTCGATACTGAGTTTTCATCGGGTATATTTTGAAAAAAAAATTTTTTTTGGAGAATTCTGAAATTTGGCGAAATATCTGAAAAACGGAAAATCGCCTAACATTCCGTTTAGGAACTGGCATGAAAATCTCTGACAAAAACCATAAACTAGAAGTGCATCATCACTGAATCCTCCCTCCCGGTATATCGCAATTTTTTTTAATATAATATTCGCTTAATTAAAATTTATTACTCATTTTTATTTTCTCTTACTTTTGTAAGAGAATCGTACTAATGACTTCGTTAGAAAGTTCCCACTTCAATACATTTTACGGTTCTATCACCTGTAATGTTAAGATACTTTACTTAAGTTGCTAGAATTACAGATTTGATGAATATTACATTTTTATTTGAAACATTTTTCAAGAAAAATTGATTATATGGGGGGGGGGGGTCTAATGAATCCTGTGACTGTTAGATTTGAAATGTAATTCAGTTTGTCCTATAATGGCATAAAATCTTCTGGCTCTTAGAAAAAATATTCAATACCACCATGCATTTTTAGCAAGAACACTCCCCCCCCCCACAATATATGAACAGCTAAGAGTTCATTTTATACTTGATATTTTCATATATTTGCTTAATTAAAAATTTAATACTCATTTTTGTTTTCTCTTCCTGCTGTAAGAGGATGTATTGCAATCGTGACAAGTTGTCGATATCGAATTTACCGGAAATATACGTTTTGACACTAAGGGTCCAAAAAAATTGGTTTTTATTAACTAGTTTTAGTGTGACCAGTATCACTAAAAAAAGTAAACATCGCAGAAAGTTCCAATTTAATATTACATTTAAGTTCTACTAGGGAGGGGGAACCTTAAAATAAGATTTTGGTCAAAATAGGTCAATTGGTTGCTTAATCGATTTTTTTTTAGATTTTTGTGATTTTTTTTTCTCGAATACGACTTCAACGAGTTTATTTAAGCTTCGTACATACACTAAATAAATATAGGTCTACGACTTATAGTTGTAATATTGTTTTGGGAAAATTCATTTAAGAGGGAGTTTTGGAGCACGATTCTATCATCTATATTATATTAATTAAATTTATTAATTAAATATGTTGCCTAAATGCCGAGATTGAAGAAAATCAGCTTACCGGAAGTAGGGAGTTTCTTCGTTGATCTTGATTACTAACTTTTGTTTCAAACTTTTTCCCCAAGAAAAGGGGTCATTTAAAGGGTTTTTGGGGGGTGAGGTGGGGAGGTTATGCTTTACTTAAAATCGTTTAAGATTCTCCCATTCAAGGCCGACTTATGGTATAAGCGAGAGATGCAACCTATAGGACCCCGACGTTATTAAGTACAATTAAAAGTTAATGGGCACTCCCCCCGCCCCGCCCACTTAACATTAACAAAACATATTGTTGAAAATACGATTAGGAGATTTGTGTGGTTTTTTTTGTGTATGATTATAGTGTGGACTTTTTTTGTTTGACACTACCATCATGTAATCAACAATATCCCAGAGATGCATTAAATTTTCTTTGCTCTTTTATATATATATCTAAAATTATGATATAATAATATAAAATTAATCATTTAAGAGATATTATATATTTATAATTATTATATAAAATATTTATATATATATATAATTTCCAAGGGGAGACCCCGCGCATCCTAGAGTCGGCCCTGCTCCCCATTGATATATAACATTTATGACAATTATTATTTTATTTATTTATTTAGTGAATGATATTGATTTATTGTTATGAAAAACAACAATAAAATAAAGATGAGCCTTCTCAGAGATCTTGGTAGAGAGTTTGGGTTTCAATCTTCTGGATGAAGTAGGCTCGTCTATATGGTAATGTGAAGCGATAGGAAGAAATTGTCTGTTAGATTAGCCAGTGACAATTAAACATTTAATGAAAATTATTAGTGGTAATAATTTTGTCAATAAATAATTACTGTAAGAGACAAGGGAATAGCTAAATGGTTAGCGTACTGGACTTCCACGCGGAGGACCCGAGTTCGAGTCCAGCTGTGCTACCCTTAGATTTTTTTTTCTTCCTAGGAGCCTCTACAGCTCGCTGTCCGGGGTTGGACACTGTTGTCTGTAAGAGAGAGAACACAGTCCGGAGACCGGCAGTGCACTGGAGAAGGCTTCGGATGCCAATGACCGTAGATGTTGACGCGCCTTATATATATATATATATATAATTAGTGTAAGAGAAAGTGATGCGAGTGTTTTACACCAGATTTTTACTTTCTCTTATTTTCATAATATATAAAAGTATATTTGTTTCGTTAAAAATTAAAAATTCATTTTTTGTTTGTTTTATGTATGTAAGAAACATGCCTGAAATAATTTAGGTATATAATAAGAATATTGTCTGCAATAGGATCCGAGAAGAGTAGAGAGAAACACAAAACTGAGAATCACTCTCGCTAGTTAGGCCAGACTGGAGTGGGAGACTCTGTATATATATATGTAGCTGCGCTAGCCCTACAA
Source organism: Triatoma infestans (assembly GCA_011037195.1). Taxonomy (NCBI): domain Eukaryota; kingdom Metazoa; phylum Arthropoda; class Insecta; order Hemiptera; family Reduviidae; genus Triatoma; species Triatoma infestans. The sequence goes on from JAAEAF010009204.1 coordinate 4,377, forward strand.
GGGACAGTCTTTAGGACAGTTTATACAACAGTTTAAAACGTGTCAGCAACCCACTACTACCCTTCTCTTTACTCAGTCTAAATCTCTCGCTACCTAATTTCTATTATTGGTGTAAAGTCCTGGCAGAGTTTCGTGTCTTTCTTTTTTTAATATACAGTGTTCAGCATTCATTCTAACTTATTTCTCAAAACCTCTTCTCAATAACTTTCTCTCCTTCTAAATGATATGTCTATAACATTACGATGCCGCCAGTACTCTTATAGCCAAATGAAAATGATTAATTCAATTTCCATTGTAAGTTTAATAAAAATAATATAATATTTGAACTAATAGTTTTGAAGTTCTGTTAGTTTGTCTTTTATAGACAAAAGAATCTTTTGTTTTGTCTTCTACAAGTTTTGTTGTAATTATCTAATTTGAGACGGTTCATTGCGTGAACTATACACGCATTATTCTCATTGTATAGCATTTATCTTTTTCTGTTATTCAATAATTTCTTCTTCTTTTTTGTAATTAACTATGATAATAATTTATTTTCGGATTATTTATAAAAAACTATATGGTTAAAAAATAAATAAACCATTCAGGTTTAATTAATCGTAGAAACAATAACATAACTCCAACCAACGGGGCAGCCAGGATATGGACATAAACCACCGGGCAAGGACATATGACCACATGTTGTCCGCCAGCTATGGTAACAGTACTGGTACCACTTTCTACTTGGTCTTGGGACATGAACAAAGATCCCGGCCACACGTAACGACCGACCGAGTGACATACCGACCATACTTAGAAATAATACACTGACTTATACCACACCATGTGGGCTATTTATATGTATACTATACGTATGTATTAATGTACAGTTTTCACTGACCACAATTGTTTTATATACTATTATCAACTTTTTAATTTATAATAAGTTATATTAATTAAATATTTTTTTTACATAATTATTAATAAATTTTTATTTCTACGAATATTGAATAAGCGACTTAAGAAAGTAACCAGTTTAACGTTTCCATTTCTGCCAATTAAATGTCACTATAAAGTTTTGTTGAATGGCAAGTATCCAATATTTACGTAGTATAAATTTTTGTATTCTCGCTATACTATTGGACTTTCACTGTCACACTCTGAGAAATCTGCCAAGTGAAAGGCGCTATATTTAATAATATTTAAGGTGAAAAATGTCTTTTTTTTTACCCCATATATAATTGTTTACAAACAAAACTAAATAATTAATTAGTAGTAAAACTTTTAGATAAAATGAAAGTAATTTTCTTACTTACATATATCAGTGACAAGGTTTTAATTTTCCCACACTTTTTCAATGTAAACAAAATTATATGTAAAGGGAAATTCATTAAAGATATAGTGAAACTTTACCAACTAAACAGATAATTATTCCCTGAAATGCATACAACAAACATTATACCTATGTGGTTAATAATATAATTGTGTTGGGCATTTATTATATTCAGAGTTTTTTTTATTTATTTATTTTTCAGCGATATTGTTTATTTATGTTTTAATTGGGTGTGAAACACTCAATATGCCTTTCTCTCTCTCTTACTGTAATTCAAATAATCCTAATTGACAATTTAAAAAAAAAATCAAAATTGGAGTTCTTTACTAAACACCAAATCGCCTTTTTAGTTCTTTTCTACACTAGTGAGGGAAAGCTACGCTATAAAACGAACAGTTGCGGATAAAGTGAGTCAAAGCTCCTCGCAGGAAGGGTAAAATCAATTTACGAAGAAAAAAGCTTCAAATAAAAATGATACGATTAAATTTTATGTAATAGAGTAATATATATAGATGTAATATAGTTTATAAATGAACTCATTTTTTTTCTTTTTATTATGAATTTACAACTACAACAATAAAATCGCAACAAGTAAATTTGATGATAAAGACGTGAGTTCACATGTTTGATACAAGCTTGATAAAGTAATCATCCAGTGGAGAGAAGAAAACTATTTCTCTTTGAATTTTAGACAATCTTATTCTATAGAATTACAGGAAGCTCAAACTTAACATTCCGTTTAGGTATCGCACAACCGCATTTGATGCGAAAGTTTCGGGCAAAATTCATTCATCCGGAAATGAGACATTTTTCCATTTTTTTCACGATTTTAATTAATCTTTGTATACATATAAATAAATGTCTATCACTTTTATTTGATATATTTTTCCGAGAAAATGAATTCAGTTATGTTTTCCTCTAAAAATACGAATTTATGGTTTTACTCTAATATAATATTAAGTTATATTAACATTGCTTAGAATTCTAAATTTGAAGAAAGCAGGTGGTATGGGACGAAAGTAGGACAGGAAATGGAGCTTTATAAACATGGACTTTAATGGGACTTAATAAAACGGCTACGATTTTCTTTAAACTTGGAATATTAGTTACACAGATAAAATGTTGGTCACTTGTTTTTTAGCAAATATCTGGATGTGTGTGAAAATAAAGTATTTCAATAACGAAAATTCACAGATAGCTCAAACTTAGTATTTCGTTTCTGAACTCCACCGTATCTGACAGGATGTTCGTGGATAATACGTAGTAGTACGCTTTTTTTTTCTTTTTTCCCCCACAATTTTCTCATATACGGCTCCAACGATTTTCTTTAAATTTTTAAATTTCGTATACTGCCCTTTATACATAAATACTTATACTTTTTATTTTGAAACATTTTTGTGAGGAAATTTGATTTTTTGAATTATTTCTGGGAGAATAGTAGCGTTGTTAAACAATGCTTTGCTTTGTAGAACAATTTCAGTAAAATGCATGATTTTTATTACCTATATAAAATTAATATATATTAAAAGCATTGATCAAATTTTCGTAGAAAATCGATTAACCGAAATTGCGACTTCACATAATTAGTTTTTCAGATTATTTGGGAAATTTTTGTAGAAAATGGCTACAAAGATTTACTTGTAAACTTTGAATGTTACCTGTACAGATAAAAAGTTAACACTTTCATTGTACATTATTCCGAAAAGACTGATTTTTTGGTGACCAGAATCAATTACATTAAAAATTTTAAACTGCCGCTAATAAGCTTTAGTTGGAGACAGAAGGCACTTCTATATTATTTATACTCAGATATACATTATAACTCCTACCCCCCCCCACCTATTTTTTATGACAAACCTATCTAAACGTTAGTAATTTTAAAGAGAATTTTTTCTATTAATTTATATTTGTAATAGGTTTATAAGAGAAGATTGAAGTGTGAAAAACGGGGAGGGCAAAGCTTTATTTCCACTGCGACCTGCATTGAAAGAGATCTACATTGTGGATCCCCTGGGCTTATAGCACATCCTTCAGCTTCGCCTTCTTAATCAGAATTTTAGCAAAGCTGTAAAGTGGCTCCGTCATGAAGCTCGTGGCCGGCCTTTGGGATTGCTTGTCCCCAGTTGAAGAAACCTTGACTTCATTTCAGCCTTGCAGTACCGGCATAATGCGGTGTCTGCATGTAGTAATTAGTGCGTGTGCCTATTCCAGCCTACAATGCCCTATTAGTAGACCCACTATTAGCCTTACATCCCTTCGGCTATGACCTTACGTAAATGCCTTTTAACAAACTATTTAACCTGTAGTTTTCCACCATTGCAGACACTGACCTTCTATCCAATCCTTGATAGAAGCTTAAGAGAAAGTCGTCTGGGATTTTTAAAATAGATTTTTTTCTTTTTTTTTTTTTAGATAAAAAAATAGTGATTTAGTGATGGGTTGAAAGTGAATATAAAAAGAAGTAGTGGAGAAAAGAGTGAAACGAAATCTAGTCCTTTGAAACTTGAAATTTTTGCTTCAATGTTGATTATATCGGGGAGTGGGGTGGAAGGGGGAAGGAAGGAAGGATAAAAAAAAAATTGTTTTGAAAATTAAATTTTAAGCCTTTTAGTTCTATAGATTTTCAGCTTAGAAAAAAATGTTGACAAAGATAGAGAGGAAAGTGGAAATTGCCAAAAAAGAGAAAGAAAATTGAAATCTAACAATTCTAATAAAAACAAAAAAAACAAAAAAATCTTCAAATCTAAATATAAAAACATAAATCAATAGATAAAATAGAAATTCAGTCTCAGTGACCATGTGCTAACTTTTACTTTACAAAAGTTTTGCTTTCAAATTTGTCTTGCTTGTTTATGTTGTATTGTCAGAATTTTTTACTTTATTTTTGTTATGTTGATTTCATTTCGTTTTTTTTTGTTTTTTTTTTATGACCTACTTGATATTTTATTTATATATTTTATATATATGTATGTCTGTATATGTGTGCGTGCATACGCGTGAATGCGATAACATGAAAAATACAATATTATATAGGTACTGTAGCGGCGGGGGGGGGGAGGGAATCGCCACACAAATTCCTTTTTTTTTGTATGATACATCATAAAGTATCAATTTGGTACATTACACATATACCAAATCGGATATATTAATATATATTATAAACCCATATACTCTCCCACATATATATAAATACTTACGTCTATGATGTTGTGCTAGGCCACTAGGTCAGAAACTCTTCTCAATACGGGGCTTTTCTCAAACTGTCTATTCTTTAGTAATACGGTATGATAGCTACCGTTCTTAATTTATTTATTTATTTATATTTTCTGTAAACATATGAAAGTTTTGTACAAAATAAATAAATAACTGTTAAAATATATTTATAATCCAGATAATTATAACTTTCTCTTTCATTAATTTATGTTATTCTGACAAAAATTAGGCAAACGTGTTTTACAAAGAGACAGGAAATAACAGAGTAGTGGTGGGGAAGAGAGTCATCAGTGTGTTAATATAATCGTGGCGAAAGGTTTGTTTTAATTTATTTTATTTAAGAAGATTTAGATTTTAAAATTACCCTACTTTTTATTTTATTTTATTTTTATTTTTATTTTATTTCTCCAACTAATTGTATATAATAAAAACAGTCAACAACTCTCACGCTGTTGTAATAAAAGATAATGATAGACACAATGTTTATTAGTCAAATGAAACATGTTTAAAGGAAAGCCTGTAACTTCACCATTTAACCAATTCCCTTCACCCGCCAATAAATTGCATTTTTCTGGATATATATTTCAAAGTTATATATTGTAATCATAGGAGCTACATATCGAAATATAGAAAAAAATCGTTCGGGAGCCGTTTTCGAGCAAGTGTGAAAAATCTGCATAATTTCATTCAATAAAGAAAATAAAAAACTTTCAGTTGACCGATTTTCATATCAAAAACCTTATTTTCAGGCTTTCCCTGGTAGTAATTTAAAGGAAATAACAAATTTTAATTTAATATGATTTCTTCCGTTTTTCAGTTACGCTGACCACAAACACAGAGACAGATTGCAAAAAAAACCTTTCTTTTTCCGCACTCAAGGAACTTCAAAACATGATCATTATGAAAACTGAATCTGTGAAACTTGACATGATCGCATTCTTCTTCTTATTAGGAGTAAGAGAAAATAAATATCAATATGAAAGTCCAAATATTGAAATATATATGTGTTTGTTTCGAATAGTTAAACTTCAATTTTTATTTTACTTTCTCTTACGACCATCGCGTCAAATTTTCGATATCGAGTGATCACCGGATATATACTTTTTGAGGTCCTTTGAGACAGAAAAACTGTTTTTTTGTTTTGAAAAGGATTTGTGTGTGTCTGTCAGTGAACAGTATAGCTCAAAAACGAAAAAAAAACGCACAAAGTTCAAACATTACATTCCGTTTGGATTTTACCATCGGGCAGGAAGTTATCTGTCAAAATTTCTCAACCCCTTCAACAATTGGAAGTGCCAATTTATTAAAGGGATTTTTCAGGTTTTTTTTTTTTTTGCGATTTTCCCGACATTTGGCTCCAGTAATTGCATTTTATAAACTTAGTATAAGATACATATATAAAGATCTATTACTTTTATTTGAAAGATTTTTCTAGAAAAAACCACTTAAGAGGTTTTCTGGTGAGGAGGGGTGAGTGGTATTATGTTGGAATGGCGTTTTTACTAAACAATGTTTTCGTAAACGGCTCCTTCGATTTTCCTTAAATTTATTATGTCAACTACAGATTTAAAGGGTTACAACTATTGTTTGAAACATTTATCCCGGGAAATTCATTAAAAGAAGTTCCGGGGGAGTGGGAGGTTATGGTTGTTGGTTTAGGTAATATATCGACGCAGTGGTGCAAGCTATCGGGTGCAACTTCGTCCAACCTTTATGACTTAATCATATGGTGTCGGTATATCTATGACATCATTATAATATTTATGTAATTATTTATAGATATCAAAATAGTTAATTGGTAATAAAATGACATACGCTTATGTGTCGTATAATTTTCTACTTGTTTGTTATTAATTCCATTGCCAGAAATATAGGCCGAGAAATGATTTCGTATGTGAGTACCTACAGTCCAAAAGTATTACTTTGTGCGATTGCTTGACTCGTGAAAAATAAATGAGTGGACTTTCTCATGTATTTATCCGAGCCCTATTAGGGAGTGAAAATTTCGACACTTGGAAAATTCAAATGGAGTTACTTCTCGTTAAAATGATCTATGGACATATGCGATGGAAGTGCGAAGAACCCTGAAGACGCTGCACATGTAATGCTTGGGAAATCGCCAATAGGAAAGCAAGGTCAGATTTAATTTTGTCAGTTAATCCTTTCAAATTCGAAACAAATAAAAGATTGTATAACATCAAATTAGGTATAGCGAAAACTTAATAATTTACCGATAAAGCCCTACTGCAAAGCAAATTTATTAAACCAATAATGTCTATGTAAAATGGCAAACATAGATGATGCTAGAGAATATGTCACTAATTTCTTTGATACTGTAGATACGCTACAAGATCTTGAAATTAAGATTAATATTGATATATTGACTGTCATGTTACTAGGTAATCTACCTGATGAATATGAAAATTTTCGTTGTGCTATTGAGTGCAGGGATGACTTACCCAAGCCTGAATCACTCAGAATAAAAATTATGTAGAAATACGACTCACGTCGTAGTAAAGATTCAAGTGTAGATGCCGTTGCTTTAACGGCGAATAATAAATTCATTCTTCGTAATGCTAATAACAAATTTCTAGATAAATGTTTTAGATGTAAACGTTTTTGTAAACAAAAGTTCGCAATGAATGGAAAAGAAATCTACTCAAGGTGCGAATAACATAATAAATGTTGGGTTTCATGCAGTTTTATCAACTTCTGCAGCAATAGATAATACACATAAATGTCGTTGGTGCCTAATCAGTGGATGTACATCTCATATGTGTGCTGATCGGGATATATTTGATCAGATTGAACCATCGATAATTGAGAGTGTGCGCCTGGGTGAATACATCAACAACTGAGGTCATGGCAAGAGGTCAGATAAAATTAAGGAGTAATAATCGTAAAGAAGATTGCATTGTTACCTTAAATAAGGCACTCCGTGTACCGGATCTAAAGACTAATTTAATATCTGTACAAAAATTACAGACAAAGACTTCACGGTGAAATTTCCTATAGAAAATAGAGCTGAAATTATAGATTTCGCTGGAAAAACAATAGTAATAGCGAATCATTTTAATGATGCACTATATTATTTACGTTAAGTTGGTGATAACTTAACTGAGAGTGCTCCCAATGACTTAAAATTACAGTTCTATCATATGCGTTTAGGTTACTTAAATGAAAAAAGAGTTAAATAATCTAAAAAGGAAACAAATCTTGTTTTTGGAATAGATTGTATGTAAAAACAAGTTTAGTTAATTGCCGCCTGTTGTAACTTGTTAACAAGGCAAGCTGACACAATTACCTTACCATTCCCTTAAGATTTCAAATCGTGCTTCATCTCCTTTTGAAATTATATACTCTGACCTGTGTGCCCCCCCCCCCCCAAGGCCCTAAAGGTGGTGATAAATATTTTATCACTTTCAAGGATGACAGACAGGTCCAGATGGACTGAAGTTAGATTTCTTAAAAGCAAATAAGAAACTCTGGACGCTTTCAAAAATTTCACAAAGTTTTTTTTAGCAAGTATCTATAAAAATCAAGTTTAAAGAAACTCAGTCAACCGGGAGATAAGAATTTTTGATAAAAGGTTCTGGGGAATCTGTGAAAGTTAGATACCGTATTCTTGGTGATTGCTTAGTGGATGCTCATTGTTGGACTACTATATTCAGATTTGCAGTAGCATATTTGGAGTAGTGGAGACGTTACTAGAAATATAATAGTACGTGCTTCCACATCATCTGTTTAACATCTATTTAATGATTTTAAACAATAAAATATTGTGGAAATCCTATTTTGAAGAAACTTTGTCAATTAAAATTCGAGAATTGTAGCTCCAGAAAGTCATGAGAATTTAGCACAATTGTTCTCATTAAGAATAATTGTTCTCATTAAGTAAACAGGTCAGGTATTATTTTCATAAAGATGTATTTCTGAACAAATTAAAATATTTTGGGACATTATTAAATTAATAAAGATTTCTTTTTTACTTTCTCTTACTCCTAGTAAGAGGAAGTATTGTAATCGTGTCAAATTTTCGATATCGAGTTTTCACCGGAAATATCCGTTTTGAGGTCCCCTGAGTCCAAAAAAGTGGTTTTTAGCAAATGGTCTGTGTGTGTGTGTGTGTCCGTGTGTCCGTGTGTGTGTATGTATGTATGTATGTGAACAGCATAGCTCAAAAACGAAAAATCGTAGAAAGTTGAAATTTGATATTCCGTTTAGGTATCACCATGGGATCTGACTGTACGTTATCTGTAAAAATTCCTCAACCGGAAGTACCACTTTATTAGTTGGATTTTTTACTTTTTTGCGATTTTCTCAAAAATGGCTCCGACGATTTTCTTTAAACTTGAAATATCAACCACATATTCAAAGAGCTACAACTTTTATTTCGAACATTTCTCCGGGAAAATGCAATGAAGGGCACTTTTGGGGGAGGGGTGGAGTTAGGTTTCCATGTAAAGTGCTATTTCAGTTTATTAGACAGTTCTGTCATCTAAATAATGTTAATTAGAATTAAATATGTTGTTGAAATTCCGAGTTTGAAAAAAATTGGATAACCGGAAGTGCGTTTACCTTACCACTTTATTAAATGATTTATTCTCTTTTTCGCAATTTTCTCAAAAATGGCTTCGACGATTTTTTTTTGAAACATCATATATAAATTAAACATGCAAAGATCTACATCTTTTATTTAAAACATTTCTTTGGGAAAATTCTTTTAAGGGCACTTTTAGGGGAGGGGTGGGGTTATGTTTTTCTCTAAAGTGCTGTCATAGTTGATTATACAATTGTATCATCCAAACATAATTAATTAGAAATAAATAGATGGCTGAAATTCAGTTTCAAGAAAATTAGTAAACCGGAAGGGCGCTTTTACTGAACAATTTTTTCAGTTTTCGACGAATTTCATTCAAATTTGGTACACAAACTATGAAATTTGTCAATTATAATTTTGAGAACTGGAGTAAGAGAAAGTTGTGTGAGTGTTTCACACCAGATTTTTTACTTTCTCTGTGACAGTGTAACAAGAAATATGCTCTTCAAATTTTCAACATTTGAGTTTTTCACCGAAAAACTTATTTTGAGGGCTCCTCGACATCGTAAAAAATTGCTTTCAGAAATAGGTTGTGTGCATAAGAAAGAGAAGAGAACAACAGAATAGCTCAAAAACGAAACCTCAACGCCCAATCTTCGTTTAGTATTACTGGAGATTGAGCAGGAAGTTGTTAGTCAAAATTCCTCAACCGGAAGTACCAATTAACTGAATGGATTTTTCAGTTTTATCTTGAAAACGGGTTTAAAGATTTACTTTCTTTAAATTTGATTATATATATTCATAAGTAAATATACCTGATATTGCAAATTTTGATGCGGAAGATTCGATTTAAGAGAAGAATTACTTTTGCTCCCGCCCGACCACCTTCTCGGGGCTTATTCCTGTCATCAGCTTTTGAACTGATCGTACTTTATTAATAAAATTTAAAATGCATGTAGTTATAAAAGTAATTTTTTATTTTTATTAATGTGTAACTGATGAACAGAAATAAGTTAAAAAAAAAAAAAACAGTTCTGTTGTAGTGAGAGATAATCTCAAGTCCCCATTGACAATTACATTCAGGAGATCCCGTGATTGATGAGTAAATAATTCACAGGACTGAAGCAGTAAGTGGCTTCCGTACTCACACAGAAACGCGGAATGGAAGAATATTCGCATTGGATCAATGCGTCATACTAGAAAATTCTGGCATTATATTTTTCTAATATTTGCCAGAGTGATGGGACATTCTTTAAAAGATTCTTATGCAACACTTTGTTTTCTTCATGTGGCTCCATAGTTTCGTGTCTAGGACTTCCATTTACTCGATTTTCGCCTACAGCCCCGCTCGGAATATTCAGGTCTCCGGTTGTGAATCCGATGTTATTAATAACGTAAATAGGTTTTGATTCCCGCTCACTTCAAATTAGAATCTGTAATAAATATTATATATATATATATCAAACAATAACGACTAGTACAAAAAGTGTACATTTCATTTAACAATTTGTAAAATGAATGTTATCCTAGCTTTACCAGTTTTCTAACCGTTGAATGTATAGTTATATATATATAAAATATTTAGAGATTAGGCGCGCACGAAACTTAACCACATTAGCTCTTCAACATCTATCTGCTCTACTATTATACCAATGTGTGTGTGTGTGTATGTCTCTTTAAATCTTTGAATTGTGACAGATATAAAGAAATTTACCGTATTCTTGTAAAAGACATTTTGTTGTCATAAGTCTTTTTTTTCTTTTATTATTTCCTTTTTTAGCAATGTATTTTTATTTCTTTTTCTTTTAATTGTAAGACGTCTCCTGCAGGTGGAAATTTTCCGTACTATTATCCCAACATTTCTATCCAATAGGAGACCTTTTAAACTTTGTCATACAGTTTGTTGATCTATACTAGAAAATCTGAATATGGTAAAAATACTATTATTACAATCGATATATATGTGAAACTGGGAGATGTAACAAAGTTTTCCATGAAAGAAAAGCAATTTTCCCCTCCCCACTCATTCTTTTGCATATGAAACATCATTACGTCATACTTCATTTTTATTTTTTTGTTCGCTGCTTCTTCATAGAAATAATATTTTCCATATAAATATATATTGTGTTGAATTGTATAGGAACGGACATTGTCTGCATATATTATATATGAAAATATATATATGTTTATTTATAAAGAAACATAGGCGACTATATAATATAAGAGTAAAATGTGACCCACTTAATAAAACTAAAAGCTTATTCGTCTATATAGGATGGTGTACATTAATATTAAAACAATAACTGTAATATTTTTTTTAATTTTGTTTGCAACTAAACGATTGCATTACACTTAGATTGATAATAAAGTGAACAGAGAAGTCTGTGTGCGTGTCCGTGTGTGTGAGTTACTTCCGCTGGCTGTAAAATGTAGGTTCTAAACAAAAATCAGCATGAGAATTTATCTGATCTCGATTTAATTATTAGGTCACTTGTGGCTATTTATTTAATAAGGTAGATGATATATTTTATGAATTTAAATGTTGCCTCTACTTCCATTCCTTTTAATTGGGCCCACGAAATGAGAAATATTATGTTTTCTTTAGGTTCTTCTCCATTATGGGAAGGGCAAAACATGGACATGATAAAAAAAGAAAAAACTTAATACTTTTAATAAACTGGAAAACCATTTAATTAGTAAAGATACAAATTCAGTTTTAAATTCATCATACCACCTGATTTACCGCTCGATTAGTACACTTCAAGGTTGCGAATCTTATTTAAAATTTAACTGTCATATAACGAAATTAAGACTTGTATCCCAACTTAGAATGGCAAATATGAAACATTGTAATATTTATTTCAAAGGTAAAAAATATCAATTTCATTACGATGAGAACTGTAAATTTTGTTTAAACAATAGAAAAGATGACATACTACATTTCATATTAGATTGTCCGGCGTAATTAATATATGGAAATAAATATTTAAAAAGATTTATAAATAAGGTTCCAAATAAAATAGATCAGCTGATACAACTGTAAGGTGTTGTGAGGAGATGTTGGTTGTTGATGATCAAGATAAACACCTTAAGATTTGGTTTACGATATACAATTGATGTATGTAAATATATAACTGACTACCAAGGACTTGCACTTAAAAGTTTAGAACAGAACTGATACTGACAGACGACGTGGCTAAAAATGAGATGTACGGTGCGATATTAACTGATGTGTATCTGAATTCACAGAATGTCTTTTTTGACTCTGTCTCTCGTATATATATCCAACTGGCCTCTCCTCTCCTCTCTCTCGAGAGGGGCTCTTTCTCTCTGATGCGTGGTGGGGGTTCACTCGCTAGTGTGGATGAGTGGTGGGGTTCACTACCCCTACAAATGTGTCCAATTTTACGTGATTGTGATAATCTAAACTTAATAAATCGACTTTTTTTTTTTTTCCGTTTTTTTTTAACAAAGCATGACCTCCCCTCCCCCCCCGAAATCACCCTGAAATAAATTTAAACTTTTCCAAATAAAGTTTTACCGTCTGTTTATGTGCAATTAATATACAATATTTAATGAACTGTGTTAGCGTTTTTATGAAAAAATTGCAAAAAACTGTCAAGTTGCACTTTTGATCAACCGATTTCTTCATACCTAATGCCTCTTCCAAAGTCCCCCCCCCCCCCCGTTAATCAATTTCCCCGAAAAAAAGGTTTAAACTAAAGTCTTTGTTTGTGTACTAAACTTACGTTAGTGCCATTTTCGAGAGAAAATTTAAAAAAAAAAACTACGCATGCCGCAGACCACTTTTTCTGATAAAAACACTTTTTCTGACTCTGGGGACCTCAAAACATGTATTTCCAGTGAAAATACTTCTTACAGCAAGCAGTAAGAGAAAAAAAAAAAATGATGTGAAACACGAATAATAAAAAAAACTTTAAATTGCATTATCGTAAAGAATTGTAAAGAATATGATAAAAAAAAAAAATTGATAATAAAGATGCTGATTCGCCAATAAATTCACGCGAATGGATATCAGAATTTTGTCAAAAGTTTTGGGAATCAAATGTGATAGTAACAGTTATATAGTAAACTGTTTTTCAAAAGCAGGATTCTCAATGTATTCTAATAAAAGAACATAGATGAAACAAACACAAAACATGATAGAAACTTTAAAGTTTGCTCATATGTCATAGCATCAATATAAAGACGGTGGAGAAGGGGGGGTCAAGTATCGATCTATCAGCCTAAACAGGCAAGGTATCGAAGCGCGCGCCAATAACATGAATTTAACGCCAAAAAAAAATCCGCAAAACTATATAAATTTTTCTTTTTTTTTTTGTTTGAGAAATATTTCAAATAAAATTGATAGGTTTTTTATATCTGTTTAGTTAGAATTCCAAGTTTATAAGAAATCATTTCAGTCATTTTCGAGATAATTCAAAAAACTCGAAAAACCTATTCTGTAAGGTTCTCCGATTAACCGAATTTCCTTAAATCTAGAATTCTACCAATGTTTCTAATGTATATTCTGTCACATAATTAATTGATAGAAACATACATTGAGTTGAAGTAGTACTTTAGAGGAAAGCTAAACGCTATTGTTCCCCCCCCCCCAGAACCCCCCAAAAATAAATTTTTCTAGGAAAATATTTCAAATAAACGTGATTGATATTTATAAACATGATAGATTAGTACACGAGATATATATAAAAAAAATGTTGGAGCAGTTTTAGAGAAAATTGAGAAAAACTGAAAGAAAAACCATTCACTAAAATCGTATTTACGATTGATAGATTTGCCACCATCTATGTGGGTCATAATCCACTTTATCGCAATATAAAATTTGAACTTCCTGCCACTATTCGTTTTTTTTTTTTTTTTTTTTTTAGATATTTTGTTCACACACAAACAGACCGACCATTCGCTAAAAACATTGTTTCTCCTAATCAGGATACAATCAAACACATGTATTTCTATTAAAAAACAAATTTCGAAAATTTAGCAGGATCGCCTATTCACGATACTTTTACCAGCAGTTAGAAAAAGTCAATAAAAAAAAAAAAAAAATAGTTCGAAATTGTCCTTTTGGGTAATGGAATAACCGAGACATCTTTGTCTCTCTGACCCTTGATGGTCTTCCTAAACGGGAATATTTGAGTATACTACCATTTTCAATTCGAACATTTCACAAAATTGCAATAGTTTATTAGATATAGTACAAAATCTGGTGTGAAACACTCACACAACTTTCTCTTACTCCTGTTCGCAAAATTATAATTAACAAATATTATAGTTTTGTGTACCAAATATAACGAAATTCATCGAAAACTGACAAAACTTTTAAGTAAATGCGCACTTCTGGTTACTAATTATCTTAAAACATCTAATTTTGGCCATCTATTTATTTCTAATTAATTTTGTTTGGATAATAGAATTATATAATCAACTATGATACCACTTTAGAGGAATCTGTAGACCCACACTACTCCCTAAAAGTACCCTTAAATGAATATTCCCAGAGAAATGTTTTTAATAAAAGATGTAGAGCATTGCATTGTTAATTTATATATGAAGTTTCAAGAAAATCGTCGGAGCTATTTTTGAGAAAATCGTGAAAAAGTGAAAAATTCATTAAGTAAAGTGTTAAAACAAACGCACTTCCGGTTATCCGATTTTTTCAATATCAGAATTTCAACAACATATTTAATTCTAATTAACATTATTTAAATGATATGATTGTTTAATAAACTAAAATAGCACTTTAGATGAAAACCTAACCCCACCTCTCACCCATAACTGCCCTTAAATGAAATTTCCCAGAGAAATATTGCAAATAAAAGTTGTAGCTCTTTGTATATGTAGTTGATATACCAAGTTTAAAGAACATCGTCGGAGCCATTTTTGAGAAAATCGCAAAAAAGTAAAAAACAACAACAAGTAAAGTGGTACTTCCGGGTGAGTAATTTGGACAGATGACCCACTGTCAGATGCCATGGTGATACCTAAACGGAATATCAAGTTTCAACTTTCAAAGGTTTTTCATGTTTGAGCTATGCTTTCACACAACACACACACACACAGACCATTTGCTAAAAACCACTTTTTTGGACTCAGGGGACCTCAAAAAGGATATTTCCGGTGAAAACTCGATATCGAAAATTTGACACGATTTCAATACTTCCCCATCTTACTAGGAGTAAGAGGAAGTTAAAATTGATATTTTTAAATTTATATTGTTATGCAAAACAATTTGCAGGGCAACAGTACTGTATTTATATTTAGGGGTGTTTTTTTTACTTTCTCTAACTAACGTACTATTAGAGGAAATATTGCGATCTTGCCAGATTTTCGAAATTGAGTTCTTCACCGGAAATACACAATTTGAGGTCCTTTGCCTCCAAAAAAGTGGTTTCTAGAAAATAGTCTGTTGTATGTTTGCATGTGTTTGAAGAGAATATCTCAAAAATGAAAAGTTACTGGGTAGCTTAATCTTGTTATTCCGTTTAGATACTACCACCGCATCAAACACGAAGATTTCAGGTGAAATCTATCAAGCGGAAGTGCCACTTTGAATGTTTTTTTGCTTTCAGTTTTTTGTGATTTTCTTGAAAACGGTTCCAACGATTTTCTTTGGACTTCATATATAATTACACATACAAGGAACTACAATTTTTTTTTAGAAACACTTCTCCGGGAAAATGCAGCTAAGGGCGCTTTTGAGGGTGGGGTGCTACTTCAGTTTATTACACAATGCAATCATCTAAGTAATATTAATTAAAATTAAATATGTTGTCCCGATTTTTAAGAAAATCGGATGACTGGAAGTGCGTTTTGCTGAAAGTTTTTTTTTTTTAATAACGCCTGCGCCTTCACTGAGTTTTTGCTGAAAGTAGTTTTTAGTTTTTTGTAATTTTCTCCAAAGAAAAGCCGATGGTTTTAAACATTAATAAGAATTGTAAGTGTGAAAAAAAATTGCCATTTCGCTGTAAGTGAAAGTCGTGTGAGTGTTTCACACCAGAATTTTTTATTTACACGTTGTTGAATAAAAATTAATTATATTAATATAAATAATGTATTATAACTAAATCCGTATCGTGAGAATTACAACTCTTCATTTCTTGTTTATTTCCTTAAGTGTTTACAATGAAACTAGGGCAACCAGCTATAAACATGCAATTCTCTATAAAAAATATATATTTTTTTTTTCCAGTATAACTGTATTCATATCTTAAAATTAGTACTATTAATAAACTATTTTCCTTACTTTTTATTGCTTTAATGATGTAACCATAGAGGGCGATCTAATTGAACTAGTTTTCTAAAGCGGAGAATTGTTTACATTATTTATTCAAGGTATTTATCAAGTGGAAGGTTTTCATTTTGGTCTATGGTTATCGATACTATTATTAACTTTTTACAATCATTACCTGGCATTCTTACCTGCAACAGCAGATAACAGAAGGAATGATCGGCCACCATGTTTACATGGATTCTCCATTTACCATCTGTCTTGATTATTCCACATTCTTTCTAAAAAGAGTAAGGATTATGACATTCTTTTCATTTCTTTTAGATGACAGAAGTCCAAAATGCTATTTTAGAGCAAGTTTAATTATAATATTCTGTTGGAAGGGAAGGGAATAGCTAAGTGGTTAGTGTACTGGACTCCCACGCGGAGGACCCGGGTTCGAGTACTGCTGTGCTACCCTTAGATTTTTTCTTCTTAGGACCTCTACAGTTCACTGTCCGGTGATGAACACTGTCCGGAGACCTAATTTAGATGAAAACCTAACCCCACCCCTCCCCCAAAAGTGCCCTTAAATGAATTTTTCCAGAGAAATGTTTCAAATAAAAGTTACAGCTTATTGTATGTTTGGTTGATGTGCCTATTTTGAAGAAAATCGTTGGAGCCATTTTTGAGAAAATCGCAAAAAAGTAAAAAAAAATCTAGTAAAGTGGTACTTTCGGTTGTGGAATTATGACAGATAACGTACTGTCAGATACCATGGTGATACCTAAACGGAATATCAAGTTTCAACTTTCTATGATTTTTCGATTTTTGAGCTATGCTGTTCACATACATACATACATACATACATACACACACGTACACACACACACACCATTTGCTAAAAACCACTTTTTTTGACTCAGGGGACCTCAAAACGGATATTTCCGGTGAAAAACTCGATATCGAAAATTTGACACGATTTCAATACTTCCTCTTACTAGGAGTAAGAGAAAGTAATTATTGTCACTTAATAAATATGTTTTTTGTTTTTTTTATAATCGCTTGAGCTCACTGAGCGACGTCAGTTTGCTCTGGTCAACAGTTGAACGTGCCAAGAAACTTTGCTGTTCTGCTCGCAATTGTTTTTCTCGAACCCTGGACCTGGATCTCCCTATCACCGAACTGATCCCTGTACTTTTCCTGGTAGCAAGTGATGCACTTCTCATAGATACGGCGCTTCTTCATGTCGATCTTCTCTGCTTGATCCGGATCGTTGGAGTCGTATCTAATTGCGCGATCTAGGACATATGTCAGCTTGCTGGCGCCTCTTGAAGGCCAGGATATCTGTATACTGGGTCGATCCTACGTTATCGTCAGTAAGCACTTCGTTCGTAGCACACATAATTTTTTGAAAAAAATAATTTTTAAGTTAGATCAATACCTTTTTCCCAGGAAATGTTCGTTATTAAAGTACCTTCTCCCAAGTTATAAAATTCGCAGACTGACAGAGATTAATATAATTATTTTGTATCCTCTATAACCTATATATATATATATATATAACCTACATATATATATATATATAAAACAATGTTTTTTATACTTTATTTAACCTTGGGAAAGAATATATTCTACTTTTATAATTATATTCTGTTAAATTAAACTTAAATAAATTTATTTTCAAAGAGTGGGAGGAAATGTGCGCTGTTTTAATGCAAAAAAACAACAAACAATGAATAAATCATTACAATTAAAAATGTGCAGTAATTTTTTTTTTTCTTTTTGTTCTTTCCTTTTGTGTTTTTAATGAAAATTATAAAAGCAAATCAGTGAGTTAGTAGTTTTATTACGGTTTTATGAATAAATTTAAATCAGTTTAAAAAATAAAAGGAGGCAAGTCTTTACTTTTGAAAGCTAAACGAAGATTGATATTCTTAGAAGTAGCAGGAACATTTACTAATTAAAAACAAAAAAAAAATTCTGTCACCTGATTGGTGATACTATGTAAAGCCTACCTGGAAAGGTAAGTCATTACTTTACCTTTCTGTACTTTAGTGTTTATTTTTACTTTCTCTTCCTAGTAAAGAGGAAGTATTGTAATCGTGTCAAATTTTCGATATCGATTTTTCACCGGGAAATATCCTTTTGAGGTCCCCTGAGTCCAAAAAAGTGGTTTTTAGAAAATGGTCTGTGGCGTGTGTGTGTATAATTGAACAGCATAGCTCAAAAACGAAAAACCGTAGAATGATGAAATTGATATTCCGTTTAGGTTACTATTAGGACCTGACATTGGGTCATCTGTCAAATTCCTCAACCGGAAGTACCACTTTAACTAGTTTTTCTTTTTTTACTTTTTTGCTTTTTCCCTAAAAATGACTCCGACGATTTTCTTCAAACTTGGTATATCAACTACACATACAAAGAGCTACAACTTTTATTTGAAACATTTCTCTGGGAAAATACATTTAAGGGCAGTTATTGGGGGTTAGGTTTTCATCTAAATTGGTATTTCAGTTTATTAAACAATTCTATCATCTAAATAATGTTAATTAGAATTGAATATGTTGTTTAAAATTCCGAGTTTGAAAAAAATCGGATAACGGAAGTGCATTCATTTTTTAATAAATGATTTTTTTCCTTTTTTTTTTGCAATTTTCTCAAAACTGTCGCCGTCGATTTTCTTGAAACTTTCTATATAAACTAAACATACAAACATCTACAACTTTTATTTAAAACATTTCTGTGAGAAAATTCATTTAAGGGCACTTTTGGAGGAAGGGGAGGGTTACATTTTTCTCTAAAGTGCTATCATAGTTGATTATACAATTCTATCATCCAAACAAAATTAATTAGAACTAAATAGATGGCCAAAATTCCGAGTTACAAGATTATTAGTGAAACGGAAGTGCGCTTTTACTGGACAGATTTTTCAGTTTTTGACGAATTTCATTAAATTTGGTACACAAACTATAAAATGTGTCAATTATAAATTTTGAGAACTGGAGTAAGAGAAAGTTGTGTGAGTGTTTCACACCAGATTTTTTTTTTTTTTTAGTACTTAAGATGGTTTCAAAGTTTGATTTTTCTGTGATTTTTCGTTTTTCAGATATTTTGTTCACACATACATACATACATACACATAGATAAATATAGATACGTACATACATAGGGAGAGATAGATGGGCGGAAGACATACTCTCTTAAATTTCGTTAAAAATATTTTTTACGCACTCAGTGACCATAAAACGTGTATTTCCAGTGAAAAAAAAGATGTTGCTCTTAATTCCAGAAAAACCGGAATGAAAACTTAGAAAGGAACTTTGTTATTAGACGTATTAGGACGTATAATATTGTATGAAATATCTGATTGAATTCTTCAGGGTTTTTTTTTTTTAAATCAGGCATAATAAAGTGTAGCAAATCATTTATCGGATTCTTATAAAAATTGTAGGAAAATTTCTAGCATTCACTAATAAAATCTTAAAGTATAGTGATTTCTCTTAACAATATGATTAGCAGGATTATTTTTTAACAATGAACCAATAGAGATTAACAGCGAGCGCCATGCCACGTTAATTGGAAGAAAGTTAAAATTCTTTTGTTTATTTATTGGTTTTTAAGTTAATAATAATTTATAGTTTGCAATTGACTAAGTATTTGGGTACTATACGATTGTTAACATCATGTATGTATTGTAGATTATCGCCTGCAGCAATATACATTTTATTTTATTTTCCCCACCTCTTCTTTCTTTCCGCACAAGATTCGTACCTATTTCTAGTTTTGTCTAGGTCACGAAGATACTATTAAAAGATAACAAGGATTTAGGTATGAGATTTCGTGAACTTTGAACAAGAAATATCTCATTTTTTTCGTTTTTTTTTTTTTTTTTTCATTTATATTTTACATTTCATATCACCTATGTTAAATATAGTTCCAATAATTTTTTTGTTTTGTTCCAAGTATCAACAATAATAGATGAATTCCCATTTCTCTCTCTCATATATCTTTTTTAAATTACACTGTTACATTTTATTACCTATACAAAATATATTATAATATAATAGTCAAGAGATGTGTTCATTGGTAATAAAGTCCTGTTACTTACTTCCTTCACTAGGGGGGGGAAGTTTCAGATGTTTAAACAAAAAACAAAAAAACTCTTGTGTGAAACATACTTACTCTCACTACAATAATAAACATAAATTTTTTTTCAATATAGAAAATTCCCCCTCCCCCTCCAAAGGAAAACCTTAAGAACCTATTCTGTAATGTCGCATTTCTAGTAAACCGCGATTTTCTTCAAATTTGGAATTCCACAAAAAAAGGTTCTATATATTTTAATTAATATTATGTAGGCAGTAATAAAAATACCATACATTTAAAGTGGTACTTTAGAGGAGAGCATAACGCTACGGTTCGCTCAAAAAAAAAAAAAAAAACTGGTATGAAACACTCACACAACTTTCTCATACTCCAGTTCTCAAAATTATAATTGACAAATTTTATAGCTAGTGTACCAAATTCATCGTAAACTGAAAAAACTGTTCAGTAAAAGCGCACTTCCGGTTTACTAATTTTCTTGAAACTCGGAATTTTGGCCATCTATTTATTGCTAATTAATTTTGTTTGGATGTTAGAATTGTATAATCAACTACGATGATAGCACTGTAGAAGAAAACCTAACCCCACCAATCCCATAAAAGTGCCCGAAATGAATTTTCCCAGAGAAATGTTTTAAATAAAACTTGTAGATCTTTGTATGCGTAGTTTATTTACAAAGTTTCTAGAAAATCTTCGGAGCCATGTTTGAGAAAATGGCGAAAAAGTGAAAAAAATCATTTAGTAAAGTGGTAAAGTAAACGTACTTCCGGTCATCAGAATTTTTTTCAAACTCGGAATTTCTACAACACATCTAATTCTAATTAACATTATTTACATGACAGAATTGTCTAGTAAACTGAAATAGCACTTTAAAGGAAGCCGTAACCCCTCCCCTCCCCCAAAAGTACCCTTAAATACATTTTTCCGGAGAAATGTTTCAAATAAAAGTTGTAGCTCATTGTATGTGTAGTTAATGTACCAAGTTTCAAGAAAATCGTTGGAGCAATTTTTGAGAAAATCGTAAAAAAGTAAAAAAAAACAGCTTTTAAATTGGTACTTCCGGTTGAGGAATTTTGACGTATAACGTACTG
>JAAEAF010009205.1:0-13926 GCA_011037195.1 Triatoma infestans
AATCATCAGGGATGTCTTGAACTTGAATCTCTTCCGGCTGTTCCACCCATTCAAAGCCTCCATAAGGTAAAAACCTACTCTGTGCACCACCATATAAATTGTTTGCATCGTAATACATGATGAATACTGACTCTTGCGTTGGATCATAGGTTTGCATGTATTTATTATTGGCCTTGCAATACCGTAGGGAAGCCTGGCAGATACCTCCTCTTATGCCACGTTCGACCATTAGAATCATTTCATAATCAAGCAGAAGTTCCAATTTAATGCCTGTTAACCTCAACATAGCATCCCCCGCCATACCGGGAGCAGTGAAATAATGCGCAGGATCGATTTTATGAGTACTCATTGTCACACGTCTAAAGTTTTCAAAGACATCAGCCAGCAACAAAACATCAGTCTTTAAATAGATATCACTATATTCTCCCAACGTTGTACAATGAAACTCGTTCCACACCTTCACTGCATGGTTATAATCCTCTTCGCCAATATGGCTGTCCGTCAAGGCGTTGTAGAATGCAACCTTAGGTGGTAAATTTTCTTCATCCAATTTCTGCCAGGAACTCACATAGTCGTACGGGAAAACGCCTTTTCTTAATACAAGGGGCAGCTGCGTTGCAGTGAAATATTTCGCAGTTTCCATGAAAGAAGATTTTGGTAAGTAATTAACTAGTTGAGCCAGACTCTCTGCCATGAATCTGAATGAATCCAAGAAGCGAAATTGAATACCATTAATGTACTTTGCAAATGAAATAAACTTCTCTTCAGTATGAGGTATTACATTAACTCTGCCTGGAAGTTTCCCCAATTCTTTAATAATAAAATGCGAATCGTACCCGCTGCGATTGTGAATGAATACTGGAACATAAGTTGGTTGCCGGCATCGCAAATTACAATTATTACATGCAGCGCCCCTATATTTGCCTGAAATATGACAATGATCCCGCACCTTATGGTTGGCTTCGCTGAATGTATAATTGCAGAGATAACAGGTATCAGCTGCCTTCCATTCTCTTTCTTCTAACTCACTAATCACTATGTCCACATTTTTGTTTAACATCTTGCCAATGACTGTTGATAAATCGCTTAGATGACGTAAGAATTTTTCGGCTGCATTCTCTCCCCTCTATAGAAATGGTTCTTTAAGCGTCCAAAGATGTTCTATTTCATCGGTGGGTTTTACATAGGCGCGCAGAAAGAAAACGGTTCATGTTCCTGATAGTTCGTTGTAGATGATCGGGCTGGGGAAGGCGCACATGAATGTATAGGTTTTAAAAGGCACTCGAAATCGGCGTAAATCACAAAATTTGCTTTTAGCTGACGTTCAACGTTTTTAAATTCTATAAAAGGTTCTTCAGTTGGGAGTTTAACAGCTGCTGGAATGTTATCGCCACAATATATCCTGTGTTCTTGTAGTTTATCCTCTGCTGATTTTCCATAACGCCCATCAAAGTGTGTAAAACAGCGTTTACACAACTGTATTGCATGCGCATAGTTTGTTTTTTGCCCGGAAACCAACCTATTGAAATGTTTAATAAAAACATAATGTTGTTTTTCTCCATCTTGCATGAGTAAAAGGTCGCGATGGTCTTGCAGTTCTTCTTTAACAACCTTCAGCGGGTAAACACTATTATCACCATCCAACCCGAATACATTTATTGATATATTGTTTACTTTTTCGAACTTTTTGATCTGGTGAAGAGGCGTGGGGAATGAAACGCACTCAAAATTATAAGGATGAACCAGCGTTTTATATTTACTAACACGTTGAGGGTCTTTATCCACAAATTTTGCTAATACAGCATATTTAAAACACTCCTCGTCGTAATTCTCCGGATTTATACAAGCCTTCTTAGCAGCGATAGATTTAGGAAGTTTGATATATGTCGACCCTCCTAGCGGCTTGTACATATTTATCCGCAACCTTGCTCCATCTATCCCAACCAGCTTCCATCCACTCTTCTCTAACTGTGCCTCTTCCATTTCGTTCACTAATTTCTTGAATACATGTTCGAGAAACTCACCGATATCTGTGTCCATATAAATGGCCTTATTCCGAGTTTTAAATGATCTATCAGTTTGTTCCCCGAGTGTGTTCTCAAACAGACATTCCACCACTATATTAATTTTTAGCGTACGTTTCTCTTCCAATTGTTGTTTAATGAGCTCGTATAGACGCCTTTTAATCGACTGCAGAAACGTAGATAGATCTTCAAATTCCGCTGATTGCAGAAAATATGACCTTATTCTCCCCCGCCATGCCGATTCATATTCTTCAGATGCCCGTTTCAACAATTCCGCTTTAGTTGGTTCCACACATGCCTTTTCAGCGCCTGAATTATCATATCGAGCTTTCTTTACAGGAGGTCGGTCAGCACAGACTATTTCATGTCGCTCGCCGTTATATCTATTCAAAAAAGTCCGTTTACAGCCCTTACAGACATACATCTGGTTTGCATTACAGTATCTTTGGTGGCGATAGAGATTCTTCTTCAAAGTGAATGTTTTTCCACATTTCTCACAGCTAAATGTTGCCATCTTGAACGATGTTTAACGTGTAGGAAGTCACACTAAGACTGAGATCCATACCTCACGCATCTATATTTATACCTTCGGGAACCGACTTTGCGCATGCGCATAACTTTTCCCAAAATGTAACACAATCTAGAGTAATAAAGTACAAAACAAGTTTTAAGCATGTGCATAGCATTTCTCAAATGTGACACGATCTAGAGTAATAAAGTACAAACCATTGTTGCGCATGCGCATAGCATTTCTCAAATCTAGAGTAAATTGGTATATTAATAAACAGAAATAGCACTTTTAGGAGACAACCTAACCCCCCACCTCCGCCTCAAAGGTGCCTAAAATGCATTTTCCCAGAGAAATATTTCAAATAAAAATTGTAGATCCTTGTATGTGTAGTTGATATATCAATTTTACTGAAAATTGTTGGAACTATTTTGAAATGATTGCAAAATCCATTCAGTAAAGTGGTACTTCCGCTTGAGGAATTTCGACAGATAACGTACTTCTGGAACCCCATGTGATACCCCAGACGGAATAGCGTGTTTGAACTAATTACTATAACACTAAACAGAAAATGGTTAAATATTACGTAATGTTCTAAAAATAGATCTTTAGAGGCGGTGACCTTGAAAGGAAGTTAAAACTATAAACAATTAGCTATCGAATATGCATATTTACATATTTGTAAAAAATGAATGTGTGTGTGTGTGTGTGTGTGTGTCGGATTCATTGACCTTTAGATAGCAAGACTATGCATGTTTTTTGCAACATTGTGCCAGACTTGATTGAAGTATTATTATTTCGCGCTGGTTGAAACACCAATTTTGGCGGAAAAAAATTTTTAAAAAACTTGTTTTATTTCCTTAAAAATATAATATTAAAAATCATTCACTCATTTCATTTATTTATTGTGATGAAGAACCCTCTGTAATCTATAAAAACAGATTTAAATGATAAATATAAATACAAGCGAGAGTGTTTTCTACTTCAAACACGCATGACCAACTCCATGCCGGCCTGGTCATACTCTGAATATAAACTCTCGCAGAAGGTTGGAGGGGTGAGGGCAAATGAGGCAATCCCCACTTTACATCATTAATATTCCCCCTACTGCCAATAGAAAGAACGCAGCGAATTTTAGGTGAACAATAGGGCATATATGTAAGCAGTTTTTCTCTTCCAAAAATATTTTTTAAGAAAATGCACTTAGTATTCCAAATTAATGAAATTCATCGGTGTTTTTATGGAAAAATCATAAAAACTAAAAACTGTTCAGTAAAACACAGTTCCGGCTTACTAATTTTTCTTGAAACTCGGAATTTTGGCAATCCTCGGAAACCCTACCCCATACCTCTATGCATAGACTTGCTATCTATGCTGTTGAAATTCTGAGTTTGAAGAAAATCAAATGACCGGAAGTGTTTTTTTTTTTTCAATGTTCTACTATTTTTCTAAAAACGGCTCCAACGATTTTCTTTATACTAAGTATGTGAACTATGCGTATAAGTAGCTACAACTTTTACTTGAAACATTTCTCCAGATAACCTCATTTTAAGCGGGCCTTGAGGTATGGGGTAGGGTTTTATTTACCTCTAAAATGCTACCATATGTAATTATACAATTCTACCATCTAGACAAAAATTAATTGCCTAGATTAATGGATTGCCAAAATTCCGAGTTTCAAGAAAAATTAGTAAGCCGGAACTGTGTTTTTTACTGAACAGTTTTTAGTTTTTATGATTTTTCCATAAAAACACCGATGAATTTCATTAATTTGGAATACTAAGTGCATTTTCTCAAAAAATATTTTTTGGAAGAGAAAAACTACTTACATATATGCCCTATTGTGCACCTAAAATTCGCTGCGTTCTTTCTATTGGCAGTAGGGGGAATATTAATGATGTAAAGTGGGGATTGCCTCATTTGCCCTCACCCCTCCAACCTTCTGCGAGAGTTTATATTCAGAGTATGACCAGGCCGGCATGGAGTTGGTCATGCGTGTTTGAAGTAGAAAACACTCTCGCTTGTATTTATATTTATCATTTAAATCTGTTTTTATAGATTACAGAGGGTTCTTCATCACAATAAATAAATGAAATGAGTGAATGATTTTTAATATTATATTTTTAAGGAAATAAAACAAGTTTTTTAAAAATTTTTTTTTCCGCCAAAATTGGTGTTTCAAACAGCGCGAAATAATAATACTTCAATCAAGTCTGGCACAATGTTGCAAAAAACATGCATAGTCTTGCTATCTAAAGGTCAATGAATCCGACACACACACACACACACACACACACACACATTCATTTTTTACAAATATGTAAATATGCATATTCGATAGCTAATTGTTTATAGTTTTAACTTCCTTTCAAGGTCACCGCCTCTAAAGATCTATTTTTAGAACATTACGTAATATTTAACCATTTTCTGTTTAGTGTTATAGTAATTAGTTCAAACACGCTATTCCGTCTGGGGTATCACATGGGGTTCCAGAAGTACGTTATCTGTCGAAATTCCTCAAGCGGAAGTACCACTTTACTGAATGGATTTTGCAATCATTTCAAAATAGTTCCAACAATTTTCAGTAAAATTGATATATCAACTACACATACAAGGATCTACAATTTTTATTTGAAATATTTCTCTGGGAAAATGCATTTTAGGCACCTTTGAGGCGGAGGTGGGGGGGTTAGGTTGTCTCCTAAAAGTGCTATTTCTGTTTATTAATATACCAATTTACTCTAGATTTGAGAAATGCTATGCGCATGCGCAACAATGGTTTTGTACTTTATTACTCTAGATCGTGTCACATTTGAGAAATGCTATGCACATGCTTAAAACTTGTTTTGTACTTTATTACTCTAGATTGTGTTACATTTTGGGAAAAGTTATGCGCATGCGCAAAGTCGGTTCCCGAAGGTATAAATATAGATGCGTGAGGTATGGATCTCAGTCTTAGTGTGACTTCCTACACGTTAAACATCGTTCAAGATGGCAACATTTAGCTGTGAGAAATGTGGAAAAACATTCACTTTGAAGAAGAATCTCTATCGCCACCAAAGATACTGTAATGCAAACCAGATGTATGTCTGTAAGGGCTGTAAACGGACTTTTTTGAATAGATATAACGGCGAGCGACATGAAATAGTCTGTGCTGACCGACCTCCTGTAAAGAAAGCTCGATATGATAATTCAGGCGCTGAAAAGGCATGTGTGGAACCAACTAAAGCGGAATTGTTGAAACGGGCATCTGAAGAATATGAATCGGCATGTCGGGGGAGAATAAGGTCATATTTTCTGCAATCAGCGGAATTTGAAGATCTATCTACGTTTCTGCAGTCGATTAAAAGGCGTCTATACGAGCTCATTAAACAACAATTGGAAGAGAAACGTACGCTAAAAATTAATATAGTGGTGGAATGTCTGTTTGAGAACACACTCGGGGAACAAACTGATAGATCATTTAAAACTCGGAATAAGGCCATTTATATGGACACAGATATCGGTGAGTTTCTCGAACATATATTCAAGAAATTAGTGAACGAAATGGAAGAGGCACAGTTAGAGAAGAGTGGATGGAAGCTGGTTGGGATAGATGGAGCAAGGTTGCGGATAAATATGTACAAGCCGCTAGGAGGGTCGACATATATCAAACTTCCTAAATCTATCGCTGCTAAGAAGGCTTGTATAAATCCGGAGAATTACGACGAGGAGTGTTTTAAATATGCTGTATTAGCAAAATTTGTGGATAAAAAACCTCAACGTGTTAGTAAATATAAAACGCTGGTCCATCCTTATAATTTTGAGTGCGTTTCATTCCCCACGCCTCTTCACCAGATCAAAAAGTTCGAAAAAGTAAACAATATATCAATAAATGTATTCGGGTTGGATGGTGATAATAGTGTTTACCCGCTGAAGGTTGTTAAAGAAGAACTGCAAGACCATCGCGACCTTTTACTCATGCAAGATGGAGAAAAACATTATGTTTTTATTAAACATTTCAATAGGTTGGTTTCCGGGCAAAAAACAAACTATGCGCATGCAATACAGTTGTGTAAACGCTGTTTTACACACTTTGATGGGCGTTATGGAAAATCAGCAGAGGATAAACTACAAGAACACAGGATATATTGTGGCGATAACATTCCAGCAGCTGTTAAACTCCCAACTGAAGAACCTTTTATAGAATTTAAAAACGTTGAACGTCAGCTAAAAGCAAATTTTGTGATTTACGCCGATTTCGAGTGCCTTTTAAAACCTATACATTCATGTGCGCCTTCCCCAGCCCGATCATCTACAACGAACTATCAGGAACATGAACCGTTTTCTTTCTGCGCCTATGTAAAACCCACCGATGAAATAGAACATCTTTGGACGCTTAAAGAACCATTTCTATATAGGGGAGAGAATGCAGCCGAAAAATTCTTACGTCATCTAAGCGATTTATCAACAGTCATTGGCAAGATGTTAAACAAAAATGTGGACATAGTGATTAGTGAGTTAGAAGAAAGAGAATGGAAGGCAGCTGATACCTGTTATCTCTGCAGTCATACATTCAGCGAAGCCAACCATAAGGTGCGGGATCATTGTCATATTTCAGGCAAATATAGGGGCGCTGCATGTAATAATTGTAATTTGCGATGCCGGCAACCAACTTATGTTCCAGTATTCATTCACAATCTCAGCGGGTACGATTCGCATTTTATTATTAAAGAATTGGGGAAACTTCCAGGCAGAGTTAATGTAATACCTCATACTGAAGAGAAGTTTATTTCATTTGCAAAGTACATTAATGGTATTCAATTTCGCTTCTTGGATTCATTCAGATTCATGGCAGAGAGTCTGGCTCAACTAGTTAATTACTTACCAAAATCTTCTTTCATGGAAACTGCGAAATATTTCACTGAAACGCAGCTGCCCCTTGTATTAAGAAAAGGCGTTTTCCCGTATGACTATGTGAGTTCCTGGCAGAAATTGGATGAAGAAAATTTACCACCTAAGGTTGCATTCTACAACGCCTTGACGGACAGCCATATTGGCGAAGAGGATTATAACCATGCAGTGAAGGTGTGGAACGAGTTTCATTGTACAACGTTGGGAGAATATAGTGATATCTATTTAAAGACTGATGTTTTGTTGCTGGCTGATGTCTTTGAAAACTTTAGACGTGTGACAATGAGTACTCATAAAATCGATCCTGCGCATTATTTCACTGCTCCCGGTATGGCGTGGGATGCTATGTTGAGGTTAACAGGCATTAAATTGGAACTTCTGCTTGATTATGAAATGATTCTAATGGTCGAACGTGGCATAAGAGGAGGTATCTGCCAGGCTTCCCTACGGTATTGCAAGGCCAATAATAAATACATGCAAACCTATGATCCAACGCAAGAGTCAGTATTCATCATGTATTACGATGCAAACAATTTATATGGTGATGCACAGAGTAGGTTTTTACCTTATGGAGGCTTTGAATGGGTGGAACAGCCGGAAGAGATTCAAGTTCAAGACATCCCTGATGATTCCGACTTTGGATATATATTAGAAGTGGATCTGGAATATCCAGAACATCTTCATCCGCTTCACAACGACCTCCCGTTTCTTGCAGAAACAATGGCGCCTCCTAACAGTGAGGGAAATATTAAAAAATTGATTCCTCATCTTGGCAAGCGGGAGAGATACGTGGTTCACTACATTGCTCTTAAACAGGCCCTCGATTATGGGCTGCAGCTGGTGCGGGTTCGTAGAGCCCTTCGATTTAAGCAATCACCATGGCTTCTTCCTTACATCAAATTAAACACGGATATGAGGACTCGTGCAACCAACGATTTTGAGAAGAATCAGTACAAATTATATAATAATGCAAACTTTGGGAAGACTATGGAGAATGTGCGTAAAAGGATGAACTTTGAGCTTGTCACTAATGATAGCAGATTAATGAAATTAATTGCAAAGCCAACATTCCTCGATGCTAAAATATATGATGAGAATTTGGTTGGTGTTAGGATGGCCAAAACGAGGATATACTTTAACAAAGTTCCGTACGTGGGCTTTTCTATTTTGGAGATCTCGAAGGATATAATTTTCAAATTTCATTACTCCATTATGCTGCAAAAATATGGACCAGAACGGCTTCGTTTAATATATACGGATACGGACTCCCTATTGTACCGTATCAGCACAGATGACATTTTTAAGGATATGCTGGAAATGGAAGATCATTTTGACACGTCAGGATATCATCCAAGCCATCCGAATTTCTCAATTAAAAATAAAAAGGTATTGGGGAAATTTAAGGATGAAGTGGATGGGCGCATAATTACCGAAGTGGTTGCATTGCGTCCGAAGATGTATGCTATTGATGTGGATGGGGATATAAAGAAGCGTGCAAAAGGCGTGCAAAGATCTACGCTTAAGAAACTTGGATTTGCCGATTATAAATCCGTCCTATTCAACGATGTCTCGATGTTAAGCATAATGAAATCGATTCGGTCGGTAGGGCATAAAGTCTACTCCACCTTAATTAATAAACGAAGCCTTTCAGCCTCAGATAATAAACGGTTCATCCTGCCTGATGGGATAAACTCGTTGGCCTATGGACACCGGGACATTTTAGTGCAGGATATTGATGCAGATTAACGTTTGCGTAAACATATTAGACCAAAAAATTAATTTTATGTTTTTTATGATACATTATAAATATTTTGGTATTAATTGATCAAAACAGTGTATTATACCATAAAAAATTAAATAAATGAGTTTTATTAATTATTCAATGTATTATACCATAAACATGTCATTGTAACAAATTGATAATAAAAAATTTGTAAAACAATTATATAAATGAGTTTTTATTCTAACTCCTCAAAAAATATTTATTAGCTGGTATGCATTTTTTAATAGGTATAATGTTAACACCCAGTATCATAATGGTTTGGTGTGATTAAACAGTATATGCTGATAAGACCAAGGACATCTACAATTATGCAATATCTTCTAACCAACTGTTTTTATCTATATATGTCTCGAGTGAGTCATAACAGCGGCTGTGCGGTCTTCTGACCGACTGAAATTCAATTAAAAAAAAATAATGCTAAGTTATCGCATTAGATTGACCTCAAGGTCGAAGATAGGATGATAGCGAGCTGCTCTGCGATATATATGTAAAACCTTCTTATCAGCTTAAATGTTGCGTCATCTTAACTTCCTCTCTCTCTTCCGTTGAAATCTACGTGCTATAATTAATAGGTGTAAGCAGTAATAAAAAAACTTTTTTAAACACACTACTACAACTAAACAACTAACTTGGAACGCGCTCGTACAACGCACATAAATTTATAGACGAGATCTTTTTCTACATAGGACCGAGTGGCATCGGTGGTCTACTGGTTTAGATAACCGACTGTGAGTGCTGGGTTTGCTGGTTCGATTCAAGGTCATGTAGAAATCTTTTTTTTTCTCTTGAATTTAGGTCTGGCCTGGGGTGGGAGGTTGGGGGCTATCTTTTGAATTTAGGTCTGGCCTGGGGGTGGGGGTGGGGCGCGATTTGGATAATATTTAATCTGATGACGTCATCTTTGAATTAAGCTCATTGATTTGGATGATGGCAGCGGCGTTCTTGCAACCCCCAAAAAAGACTTGGCTCCGTAGCCCTTGCGCCAGAACCGGTCTTTTTACCCTACTGTTATCGTTTGTTCTCCATCATGAAAAGACCCCAATTTACAAAAAAAGAGGCAATTTATCTTTCATAGAGGCTTACTGTTCGTTGCAAGAACTATGAGACACCGGAAATCGGTTTTACTCCAACAAAAATTCAAAATTAGAGCACACTCTTAGCCACCGCACCTAGCGCATAGAGCCAAAATCATAGCGCAGGCAAGTTTCCATCCCTGCCACGTGGAGGCGGACCTCTACATATCCGTCTAGTCCGGCGCATTACCGCTACTTCTCGAGCAAACTCAGCGAAGTCTTTAAAGCGAAAGCGAAGACTTTTCATTAACTCTTTACAAACTCCCGGCCAGTTCTCTCCCCTCTTTAGCTTGAATTCCATATGGATTCTCCAATAGAGTGAAGAAGGGCGAAACGTCCTTATTGAGGTGAAATTCTCATGGAAAATTTTAGGTACTCGAAACTTTGGCCGGCCGCCATAAATCTCAGAATAACAATAAGTCTTCACTTCGGTGATATAGCCTGTCTCAAAACCGTGTTCTTTTCGATAGATAGTGGCGACTTAGCAAGACATTAAATGTTGCCTCACCCATTTTTAGGTGATTAATGTAATCCTTCATTTCCGATACCGACAATTCTTTTAATAGCACAGCATCTTTTTTGTGGGTTGGAAAAATATTGTAGTAAGTTCAAGTTATTATTTCTTTGTCTTTTTTAAAATTGATAGAATTCGGATGGAGGTGATTTTGTAAGGATTCGGATAGAAGACGTTTTGAATGGTTGGGGTAAGTGGTTAAAATGGAAGTGTTATTGAAATCGAAAAGTTATTCTGAATTCTGTTTTATTTTCACACATTTTATCTTCAGGCCTTATTTCTTGAATATTTCGGTAAGTTTCGACGATAGTGTCTTCTCAATTCTGAGGTACAATCACTTGACAGTCTGGAAACAGGAAATTTTGTATATATTCGACTAACTTAATAGAAAAATCTTTCAAATAAAAGTGGCAACTTTTTATAACTGTGCTGTTACAATTCGTTTAAAGCCGCTTTCGAGTAAATTAAAATGATAATTGTCTTCCTACTGTGATAGAACTTCAAAACAAATGCTTCCGGCGATAAATCAATTCGAAAAATGTGAAATAACCAAGCGTCACACACACAAAAGAAAACTAAATATGTGAAAACATTTGTATGGATTATGTATTTAATGGGAAATGACGGTAAATGATGTTTATATTACAATATTACAAATTAATTACACTTATTTTGAAGAACGACGAAGAGAAAGAAATAAAACAGAAAGATGTAATAAAAAAAAAACCGTGTTAATGAAAAACAGTACCTTCTCTTAAGCCTTGGGAAGTTCATTATAACATCATTCCTGATATAATAACTATATTTAATGAATAGATTGTAACTATTAATTTATCTTTCATAAAATACGCATAAATGTTATTCTAGTTTGTAATTTTTTTTTTTAATAATATTAAAATGATATTTTTTAAAAATAATATGACATGCATTCCACTAAAATACGCATTTAATTCTCTGGATATTAAAAAAAAAAGACAGGCTTGCCAACTTTCAATTAAACAAATTTTAAAGTTTTAATAGAAGTTGTTTTTAAAATTATACATTTGTTATAATATTTTAATATTAATTTTAAAATAAATTAAATATCAGGAAATTTATATATTATAATTTTGCTTAAATTTAACTTAATGCAACCTACAACCTTTCTGAAGGTGTAACCTTCCCTTTTTCTCTATCGACCACATTCTTTTAGAACTTATCATACATTTTGTAGTGGAAGAACGCAATAGAAATATAATAGTTTTGAAAAATAATTTAGAATATTTTATAGTTTGAAAAATCTAATTTTTGTTAATATATTAATAGTGAATTTACCTTCAAAAAGAGTGTATTTATAGAGTCAGTTACTGTAATTTGGGGTCATTGCTATTAGGAAAACAAAGGCATAAAAACCCGTTAGGCCAACTCTTTTGTAAAAGAAAATCCCCCGCTAGGGAGGGCATTCCTTCAACAGAGTCTACACTCTGCCTTCTAACAAGAATAGTCTGCATTCTGCTTCCAAAGCCAGAACACTTCAGGAATCGCCCTCTTCAAATCAGTGCCAGATATAAGTTAAAATATAAGAGCTTTGCATTTATTCTAGATATACATCTGAATTATTAAGATATAGTTGTGAATATTGTAAACCATTTAAATTCACTTAGAGAATATATTTATTTCAAAAACAGTGGTGATCTCTTGATTATTACTAATACTTCTATCTCAAATATACTTACAAGCCCTTTTTACTAAACCGCTCACGCCACAACCAACCAACACAACATCACCAAAAACATTTCACATTCTTACCAGCTTTTATAACTTTTTTTTTATTTTGAATAGTTCTAATTGTTGTACGTAAAAGGCAAAAATTTTTTAAACGTGAGACAATTCTCGTTCAGTGTCCCTATTGGTTTTGCGTTCGTCAGAGTACACCTGAACTCCAGTGTGTAAATGTGGCATTTTTACTCTCTTATCAAATAAATAACTATTTTTCTGTTTATTTATGAGACATTAATGGAAGTCTGAATCCTTTAGATTTTTGCGAATGAAATTAATTAAACATTAAAAATAATCCATCCAATGAAATTGCATTTTTCATAAAATATAATTGAAAATCTGGTGTGATACATTCATATGACTTTTTGCAGATAAAATAATAACAAAACTTGTTATTAACTTGAATGCTAGCATGAAGTGTTGTATGCCACTTAAAGAATGATGGGGCTACTCTTGCTAGTGTGACGGAGTTTGGTATGGCGCTCCATACAGCTTCAGTTTATTGGAACGAAAATCTGTCCGAAAAACTGAGCAAGAAACTGAAAGAAAAACTGAACTGAAGGTATGTGTTCTAGATGAATATTTTTTTTATCAGCTCATCAGTTTTTGTGCCAGTTCTGGCGAATTTAGTCGTGAATGCGCTTGCATGAGTATTTTGTGGTACTATAACAATGAGCCAGTACAAAGTTCTGGTTGTTGTATGTTAACTGCTTCGGTTTTAATCTGGCCGGAACAAAAAAGAAGAAAAAACGGAAAGAATGGGGTAAACAATGATATCTCGAAAGAAATGATCATGGATCGTGCGATGCTGTGCTGTTAAAAGAATTGTCGGTATCGGAAATGAAGGGTCACCTTAATTACCTGAGAATGGAAAAGGCAACATTTAATGTCTTGCTAAGTACAGTGTCGCCACTATCCTTCGAAAAGAACACGGTTTTGAGACAGGCTATAACACCGAAGTGAAGACTTATGAAGACTTATTCTGAGATTTTTGGCGGCCGGCCAAAGTTTCGAGTACCTAAAATTTTCCATGAGAATTTCACCTCAATAAGGACGTTTCGCCCTTCTTCACTCTATTGGATCAAGACCGATTTCCGGTGTCCCATAGCCTGGCAACGAACGATAAGCCTATATGAAAGATAAATTGCCTCTTTTTTTGTAAGTTGGGTTCTTTCCATGATAGAGAACAAACGATAACTGAAGGATCCGTCCGTGCAACTGTGTGAACTGCGCCTTTCTCGTATGAATAGAGGATCCAGATGGTCAAATCTAGTACTTGCGTTATTATCTGCGCAAACTGCGCAGTTTACTCAGTTTATCGCTCAGAAATGACGTCACACATGATAATCATTCCGATAAACTGAAGGTGTATG
>JAAEAF010009206.1:0-39878 GCA_011037195.1 Triatoma infestans
TTTGACAATTTTTTCCGGAAAAATTCATTTAAGAGGAGTTTTTGGAGGTGGGTGGGATTTTGGAGTTATGTTTCCTGAAAAGTGCCCTTTTAGTTTATTATTGATCATCTACATTATTGTATTGATTTATTGATCATCTACATAATCTTAATAAATGTGATGCGAAAATTCAGAGTTTGAAGAAAACTGGTTCACCGGAACTGGTTTAAATTTTGTTGTTTCAGTTTTGTTTTTTTTGCGGTTTTCTCCATAAAGACACTAACGAGATTCATTAAACTTGGTACATACACAGAGAAATTGTTTGTCACTTTTGTTTGAAACAGTTTTTCGAGAAAATTTATTTTAGAGAAGTTCCTGGGGGGGGGACTGGAAAATTTGTCATTTAGAATTCTAATAATAGCAACGCGGAGGTCTTGGATTCGCTGTCCAGCAGGGCTGCCTTTAGATTTTCTCTTCCTAGAAGCCGCTACAGCTCACTGTCCGGTGATGGAGGCCGGCAGTGCATTGTGAAGGCTCCGGAGGCCAATGACCATAGATTTTGACGCTCTTTAAATTTAAAAATAAAAAGGCATTAAGAGAAAATCACATCAGATTTATTTTAAAAAATATACTTTTATATATATTATTTAAAAAATATACTTCGGTAGGTTTGTTACTGTAAAAATTAATTTTTTTAAAAAAGGTAAGAACATTAATCTTCTGTTGATAGAAACATTTATCCAGTATTTCATTGTAGGCGGACCAGATCTATAATAGAACCACATTATATGGGCACAAGTAATCAACTAGTTCCCTGTGGAGAGATAAACCTACTGCTCCCATTCCTGGATAATAAAGCCAGTTTTTTTTTATTCAAATCTCACCGCTTCTTTAAACTACAAGTTTCTTATTTTTTTTGTCACATTGTTTGGGGTTGTCTTCAGTATTTTACAGCATAATCTACCTTATATAATGAAATATATTTTATATAATGTCCCTTTGAAGAAAGAAGCCTCAGCTCCTAGCTTTCTAGAACCTTTAAAATAAATATTTTAGAGTAAAAAAAGGTGTAAGGCAAAAATGTAAATATTGGTGTATTTTTGTAAATATTATTGCCTAATCTAAAGAAACACACACACACACACACACACACAGATCATTTTCTAAAAACCACTTTACGATTTCAGCGTCCATAAATAGAACATGTAGTGGTGCATGTTATTTAACTTGGCAAGTCCAGCGCTGCAGTCGCACCGCATAGGATGTGTCAGGTGCGCAGTTACAGTGGCGCTGTCTGGCGGCAGTGATAAGAGAAGTACTAATTTCCATCAAAATCAACTCAGCTCGGCTCGGCAAAATCTTGAGCTGGCTTTATAGACACCAATTTGTGATTGATTCCGACTGCGTTCAGACGGATGTGCCATTTTGGCCGTCATGTAACAAATGTAGCCAAATCTAGCATCGAGTTCACGATCTTACGTCTATTGTGATCTAATTTTGTATTTTACAAAAAATATTTCCTAAGAAGACCTCTCGGCAAACGGTGGTTTTTTAATGAAAATTCCAACATTTCATTGAATATATTTTCTTTGGCGTAATAAAAAAATAATGAAATATTTAATTTACATATTTAATCTAATCTTCCCTCTAAACAATTAAACCAGCTGATTATTTATTCATTTGCCTGGAATTGTAATCATGGTTACAGTGTTTAAATTGGCTAAATTTCTCTTCCTAGGATCATCCGCAGCTCACTGTCCGATGATGGGTAGCGTTGTCTGTAACGAGAGAACACTATCCGAAGGCCGGCAGTATACCGAAAAGGCTTCGCGCACCAATGACCATAGATAACGCACAATGACATAAATAAAAAAAATAAATAATTGAGACCTTTTTGATCGCATTGCACTCTATCTCTTGAAGGCCCTCCATTTTCAAGATCATTTAAAGATCTCAGTAGTAGGTCAAACCCCTTACTTTGGAGCCGAGACAAAGCCAAATTTAGCTACCATTCATTCTCTCACTCTCTCTTTCTCTTCATTAATTTTCATTTCATTTTTACAAAAAGTAAATGTATTAAACTAAATGCACCATATGAAAAGCGTATCTGAGAAATATCAACCGTAAATAATATAACGTTAGTTAATGTTCAGTGCAGGAGGTCACGAGGTCATAGCGCGTTAGAAATGCTGTTTATTTTTGACAGAACTTGAAAAATGTTAGTTATTTTAATAGAACGCTTTTTTTTTCACTTTTAATATGCTACATTTCCAAAAAGGGAAAATGATTGAAAATTGTTTCCAAAAAGGATTTTCTAAAAACTTTACATAAATGAGTGATTAAACAATTAGCCGGTCAATTTAATGTGTTTTTGTCGTTAAATAAATGATAACGTCATCCCTCCTTTTAATATAAACATGTTCTCCAGTCATACTGGAAAATTTAATTATCCAATCACTATGCAGCACATTAACATCACGACTAACTAACTACCTCGAGGAAATTTCACCTTTTCTCTTTCACTATCATGGCTCATCATCAGCTTCAAAATTTAGATGGCAGTGATTTTAATGAATTATGCCAATTGTATGATTGTCATGTATAACCACCTCTCTTCTCGACACAAGTTTGTGAGCGGTCCGCTGGAGGGAGCTCCAGGATATATCGAACTAAATTTCCAATAAGCCGACATCATACACGGCCCGGTTGCCATGGATACATTACGGCCCTAACAATGTATATACCTTCTAGTACCACTAGTCTGTCTACTCCATGTTTATCTATTTAAACCAAAACTAGATTTATTTTTATGTCTGTCAAATTGGGCTAAACAACATCAACGTAAAATCGATAAAATAATAATTGAATTTTCAGTGAATGGTCTGTATTTATGTGTATGTGTGTGTGTGTGTTAACGAAATATGTCAAAAACGAAAATCACAGGAAGCTCAAACTTATCTCCACTCCAGTTTTTCAAACCACCGCATCAGACACCAAGCTTTCGCGCAAAATCCATCAACCGGAAGTGCGGCTTATCTAAATTTTTTTACGCGATTTTTTCGAAAACATCTCCAACGATTTTCTTTAAACTTCCTATACTATAGCATGCATAAATACTTATGATTTTTGTTTGAAAATTTTCCCGAGAATATTGATTTATTTTTAATGGTGTTCCTCTGGGAACAGTTTAAAATCATAGAGTGTATAGGTTTTACCATCTACAATATATTTAGAAGTATTAATAGAATTTCAACTTTTAGGAAATCGGTTAACCGGAAGTGCGTCTTTGCAAAATACGTTTTTTAATTTTTTGGAATTTTCTTAAAAAACAGCTTTATGATTATAAATGACTATAAGCTTGCAATGGTCACTGCAGAGATAAATCGTATGATTTTTATTTAAAAAAAAAAAATACGTAAAAGTAGATTTTATAGGTGTTTTTGGGGTCTGCCAGTTATTTCAATTGCTCATACTTTGTTGATTTTGACAGAGGGTCCCAAAAAACCCGCTTAGCTATACAATTTATAATCCATACCACCTTTTCTTATGGCGAGTTCACTAATCTTTCTAAATGTTGCAATTTTGAAGAAAATTTGATTAATTAAGTTGTATTAAATGGAGTATGAGAAAATCGTGTGAGTTTTTCTCAGCAGATTTTACTTTCTCTTAATGTATTATATAAAAGAAAAGTTTGCGATCATACCAGATTTTGAGAAATTGAGTATAAAATCGCTGTAAGCTTAAATTTGACACTCAGTTTGAATATAGGTAGATATATAGGTTAGAATAAATAAATATTTGTTAAATAATTTTTCTTTGGTTTTTGAAATTTTCTCCTAACAATAAAAAATGAAAAAGTTTATTTTTTTTATATATATTTTTTTGTTAAGAAAACGAAATGAAAATGTTGAGAGATTATGAAACTCCTGCCACCCTCTCTAAAATTTTAAAGTACATAAAGTTCTTCTGATATTTACCGTGGAGGTAGAATGTAAATTCTAACATTTGACCCGGGGAAAAAGCAATAAAACCAGACTAATGCTTAGCTCTGGGCCCCTCCCCCATGCATGGAGGGTGACTAGATATTGAAATTTTAGTAAAAATATTTCTACAACTTGATGTTATGGAGCAGTTGAATTTTATCATGAAAAATCTGTCATATATGAGAAAACTTTACTGCCATTTGGAATTATATTGGAAAAATCTTTTCACTCTATTTTTTTTTAAGCATTTTTCCAAATTTTGGCATAAATTTGGGGATTTTTGTTGCCATAATCTGGTTATTGTGAGATAGTCATCTTTTGTGATTTCTTTGCTATCATTCGCTTTATCCATTTTAAAAAATCGACATTTGAAATATGTTATTAATTAGTATTAATTCCTTCTGTACACCTATTTGGTTTAAAACAAAACAAAAAATTAGTATTAGATTTTTGCCTGTGTTTAAAGCAGATTGTGGAACGCTTTCCACCTTAAGAAATAAAATTTCATAGGATTCCATTTACAAATTTGATAGCTTTCATTTAGATTTTATATACCTCAATTAGATTCTGGTCGAGATGCAGCTATAAAAGGAGTAGCCAGGTTTTTCAAAGGAACCTGGCGCTCCTGTAGCTATCCACTCCCAGCCTCACTACACTTAACACCTTGACACCACTTAAACCCCTCTTAATAGAGGAGTTTAAATCTCCTATAGATCTGTTTTGAACGAAATTTTAGTACATGAAGCCTTTTTTTTTTCTACAATTTTTTCATTAAAAAATGGAAGCTTTGATTTCAATATTGATTTCAAAGTTTCTGTCAGAGCATAGATTCACAAGAATTGGGAATACTGGAAGCGATCAGCCTGATTCTTTATCATCCAGTTGCAGACCTTTTTTTTTTATTTTCTAATAAACTTGATTATTTTCATACCAAT
Organism: Triatoma infestans; assembly: GCA_011037195.1. Lineage (NCBI taxonomy): Eukaryota > Metazoa > Arthropoda > Insecta > Hemiptera > Reduviidae > Triatoma > Triatoma infestans. Next base: position 4,898 of record JAAEAF010009206.1, read on the forward strand.
ATTGTTCACTGTGTTTCATAGTATTAGAAACACATCATTCATTTCATCAGTATAAAGTTATATTTTCTTTAAGACTGTAGTTAAGCAGGTACCATAAAATCCAGTATCGATCCTAGTATAAGATTGCTTGAAATAAAAAACAGCCGACATAAACTCCAGGGTAAATGTGAGTGCATCTGTGTATGTATATATATAAAACACACAAGATCGCACATATACTAGACACACATTGTAGTGAGTGGGCGGAACCCGTTGATAACAGCCCATGTATTTTGTAACTTTTTTATAGCCTAAATAAACAAATCGTTTAGAATTGTTTACAGTACTTGACGTTAAGTGGAAGTAACATAATTGATAGTTAAATGTTTATGTGAAGTTTATTTGTTTATTTATTTATTTTAATTTTAAGCGCGTCAACATCTATGGTCATTGGCGCCCGGAGCCTTCTCAGTGCACTGCCGGCCTACGGACAGTGTTCTCTCGTTAAAGACAACACTGTCCATCACCGGACAGTGAGCTGTAGAGGCTCCTAGGAAGAAAAAAATCTGAGGATAGCACACCTGAACTCGAACCCGGGTCCTCCGTGTGGGAGTCCAGTACGCTAACCACCTAGCTATTCCCTTCCCTGAAGTTTATTTAAGATTATCTAAAAAATATTCTATTTATCACAAAGCGCCTTATTAAATTGCGGTTTCATTTTTCTTTTCAATGTGCTCCTTTTATCACTCGAACCCGAGATCTTTGGTAAACTTCGGTTCATTTCGATTAAGTTTGTTCCACTTTATTTTTCCAACATACCTTTACGGTAATGTTGGCGCTAAATACAAGAAAAATTGTGAGAAATGGGCTTTTCCCGTATTTCTGTAAATTACAACAGCTCCTTTGCTATATGTAATACAGTTTGCGCTGAGCATGCGCGGACTAAGACATAAAGGAATGGAGAGACTACTTAATAGATTTACTTTAAAAGGAAAATTAATTTCAGTCTTTTGTTATTACAGTGATAAAGCCGCCCGCGAGGCTATTAGTATTTCAGACGGCTGGCAGCATTGTGAGCCTTGAAATCGGGTTAAAAGGCGACGGGGTAGAGTTAAAGTGGGAAGAAAAATGTTTTTACAGTATGTGATAGCGGATCTTTGATTAATTCAGGTATAAAGAGGATGTTGAAATGATGGTGACCTGCTAATAATTTCTTTCATTTATGTTTATTTTCGATTTGTCAAATCGATTCGCTAATCAAATAAATTTAATTGTTCAAATTTTTGAAGAATTCTGTTCTTTCATTATCTTTTTATTACTTGTGTGATCATATCGGTCTTTAGAATTCGAGTTTAACAACGGGTAAACATATTTTATGGTCTCAGAGACATTTTCCGTGGTAGCCTGCTTCATTTTGTGGTCATCGACCGGTTTCGGGCGTTCGCTCATCTTCAGGATGCGTTTTTTAGACAGTGTGACAACACAGACTCGCACAGAGCTAACTTAGTTTCACACAACTGAGTGTGAAACTAAGTTAATGGATGCGCCTTCCAGTTAATGGATGGCGCCAAGCACTTCCAGTTAATGGATGTGGCGCCTAGACTGCGTGGTAGTACCTAAACGGAATATCATTTTTGAGCTTTCTGCGTTTTTTCGTTTTTGAGATATTCTTTTAACACTTAAAAAAAAATAGGAAAACGCTTAGTCATTCGGAATTTACATTTTTAATATAAAAAAAATTCGGTCAGGAAAACACGGACAGAAATGGTGAAGAAGAACAGATCTAGAGCTGGATTGGTATAAGGAACGTAATTTTAGTTAATTTATCAAACTTGGTGGGCTTTATTAAATGGTCTACAGAAATGGTGAGAGGATACCCCAAATGTTTCCTTCGTAAGAAATTGTGTAGCTTTCGGCGAACAAAGCTAAATGATCAGAGATGGGTTAGCATCAGATTGCAGTAGTTGTACCGGAATTTGATATTGGATGCGATAGCAAAAATGGAGAAAAATGACCGGGGAAGGCCATTGAGGAGACCAGAAAGAAGCCTCTGGTAGTTGTGCAGACATTATATTCTCTTCAGTTAATAAAATTCTTGCCTGATATTGCCAGAGTCATCTTGAAAGGCAACCTTAATAACTTGTCGGCATTACGTCCCTTTATATGCATTGAACTTAGTTATATATCCTAATGATAAATTACCCTTAAATCTGTTTTATGACTCTCTTAATCCCCAGCGTTATAAACAGTTTATAGCTTATGTATTTATGTAATATTTGTGTAGTTGAATCAGCACCGCTCTTCTTCCGCTGGTGACGCATTATGCTATAATTCTAAAAAGTTTTAAATGAATATTAATTACATGTAAAGCAGAAAACTTGTCATTAACTTTACAGTCGAGATCACTTTTTCACCATCTTTCTTTTAATGACGCACATTAATTACAAGTATTGAAGATCATTATTTTATGAAAATGATGTTACCCACTTCACTCACCCATACCATCCCACCACCAGCCCTCTCCCTCCAAAAAAAGCAACCACCACAACCCATTTTTTTTCGACATCATTAATGACCCTTGCAAGCTAAACTTGTTAATGGTGCCTGTTGTAAATGAAAAATAATATCACTCAGCAGCGCTCCATGCGGTCACTTAATAGCCACTAGTTCGCATACTGACTTCCATTACACTAATAAAGCTAATATGAGACTGGGATCTGAATGTGCTTGTACATAGGTTTTCACATTGGTCGCGCACTTCAGTTTGTCTGAACAAGGTAATCTGTATGAATACTACTTCAGTTCATCTCTCCCTTATGGCAGTAGTTGAGTTCTCACTCTAATTGGACTGGTGCCTGTTTTCTCTCGTGTGTGCGTCTATATCTATCCCCACCATCTTCCCACACTGTCCCCACCATTTAATGTTCAAGAGTTGAGACACAGCATTCATGTTGATTGAAATTACTCTATTCTCTCGTTTCCCATTCTCGACCTTCTCTCCCATCATCTTCCCCTACCATTCCTTTCTTTACCCCACAATCTGCTCGTTCTCTCCCCACTTTTCACTTCATTTCCCACCATTTTCTTTTTGTCTTCCCACCATATGCTCACTTTTCTCACCATCTGTTCATTCTTCCCACACCGTTTCCTACAAATTCTGGCGTAAAACCCTTGAATACTTTCTATTACTGCAGGTAATTCAATTATTCGCTTTTTTACATTTAGTTCTTCTTAACAATAAATATGTTGACACAAGTACACAATTTTATTACTTAAATAACAGAAACTGTAAGAAATGAGAAAGTTGACTTCTCTTTTTAACAGAACATGCGCCTCTCCTCAGAGAAAAGAAAAAATAATTAACGATTTCCCACAGCAAAACAAGGCTGCAATTTTGTCAGCATGGCAGTGGGAGGAGAAAGTCTCTCCTCCCACTGCAAATGCTGTCAAAATTGGTGAGGTCTAAGTCAGACCTCATCATCCAACAGCCAATCATATGCATGGGATTGTAAGTACGGTCCCGCCCAAGACCTTCATACAAATGGAGGACCTCACCTCAGCACTGTTCTACATTCACCACTCTGTCTCTTAGCCATTTCTACTATAGACATTATCCCGAAGATGCCTACTACAATATGGACAAAACAACGGTTTGTAACAAAAACTGATGTGATTTCCACCTTGTGTTTTGCATTACAAAAGACTGAAAAATGAACTACCGTATTTCTCAGCAAACACGTATACGAATTGAAAGTTTGTACATTGCACATTGCAGCAGTCAGCGTCCTCATCAACCCCCAATTCTTGAAATCTCCACAAATTCCTCGCAACTCTCCTAAAATCAACTTTACTAGAAAAATGTTTCAAGTATAGTTGTTAGTATGTGAAGTTTATTATGGAAAAATCGATGCAGCCAGCCATTTTCGAGAAAATCTGAAATATAATTATACAGCAATTCACCGGTTGACAAATTTTGACCGATACATTCTTCTATTAGATCTGATGGTGGTACACCTAAACGGAATAACAAGTTTGAGGTTTCTAAATTTTCCATTTTTGATACTTTTGCTCATACATACGGACACACTCAGATACACATCTGTATTTGCCAACCCGGAGATATTCGTCCTTTTATTGTTTTCTTTAATTCTTTCAAATTTACATAGATATCCATAAATTAAACAGACGGTGCATTTTTTGTATTGTTAACCTGTTGTTTATTTCGAAACTTTCTCTTGCTCTCCTTCCTTTTGGCCGCACAAAAGAATAGAGAGATATTACCTATTAGTCGGAGAGCCTTTTCTCCCTCATAGTGCGCTCTCTAACAGCTGATTCCAGCATGATGGATAGCTTAGTATTGTTTCCTTTACTCTATTCTGCCTTCCTTCCGCCTTGTCTATACTTGGTCACTCCCTGCCTTCATTCATCCAGTTCCCCTGGTTGTAAACGAGTTTTTCCCGCGCCTTATCAATCTTCATTAGGTAATGGCGCTCAGTATGGCGTTTTCCAGACGCAGACTTTGCCCTAGGTTTTTTCGTTTTTATTTTTTCTAACTGATGATGAGGAATGGAGAAAAACTGCAATATTTTTCATTTATCAAGCGTTGACTTTTACTCTAATTTATTACTATTTTTTACTCCTTATAAAAATAATTTGTATAAAAAATAAGTAATGTAGCTGCAGAAAAAAAAATAATGGTGTGAAACACTCAATGCGATGTTTCCTATTAATAGCAATCTTCATAGTTCTAAATCACAAATTTTTTTCAAACTTTGAAAGTTTTAGTTGTCTATTATAGAGCTGGCAGAGCCTGCAATGACACTTTAGAAGGAAGAGAGATGTCTGGGTTACTCTCCACAGAGCATCCATAAAATGTTTGGGAGGAGGGGTCTATAAAATTGATAGACCCTTATACAAGAGTGAGTAAATTGAGTTTCTAAAAAAACTTGCGCGTTTCTTAGTGAAAAAATCGCAAAAAATTGAAAAAGAAAAAATCCTTCAATCACTTCTGGTTATTCCATTTTTTCAAACTCGGAATTTAAGAAACTTATTTAAAACTCATTTAACATGAACAGCTATTTGCATTGAAGAATTCACTGAAGTGGTACTTTCAGAAGAACGATGTATCTTTACAGTTTCCCTAGGACCAGTTCCAAAAATATAATTTCTTAGAATAATGTTTCAATTAAAAATGATAGGGCTTTATAATGCGATCTCTAAGCAAAATCGTTGGAGGCATTCTCGAAAAAATCACGATAAAATGAAGAAAAAAAAGTCTGGTGTAAAACACACACGACTTGTTCATACTCCTGTGAATACAATTTTAAATAGAATGACAAATTTTCTTGAAACTTTAAATTTTGTCCATTTGTCCTAACATAAATGATAGAGATGGTAGAGGGAGGAAGTGAGGGATGGTGGAAGTACCAACCTGGCAACTAAAGTAGGTAGGGAAGAGAAGAACGCGCCAATATCGTTGAAACGTCCCCTTGTTGATATATATCACCACAAATTCTGCAGAACTAATATCAAATCTGGCAAAATTTGACAAATAAAGTGTGATATATTTATAAATCTATGCAGTTAGCATGCCAGGTTTAAAGGAAATCGTTATAGTCATTTTCCAGAAAATTCCCTCCAAAAAAAACTCAAAAACCTATTCGGCATAATCGCACTTCCGGTTATCAGATTTTTTCAAATATGGAATTCTGGCAATGCTTCAAAAATATATTAATATTAGATAACTGATTGAGCCATACATTGAATTGAAGTGGCACTTCAGCGGAAAGCTTTACGTTACTGTTCCTCTGGGAACCACTCAAAAAAGACAATTTTTCTGGGAAAATGTTACAAAAAAATTAATAGGTATTTATGTCGTATGTAGATAGTATCTGAAGGTTTAAGAAAATCTTTGGAGCCATTTTGGAGAAAATCGCGAAAAAACTCATTCAGTAAAATTCTTACTCCTTTTGATTGATGGATTTTTCCCGAAACCATCGTATCTAATGCAGTGGTAATATCTAAATGGAATACCAAGGTGAGCTTCTTGGGACTTTTCATTTTTGAAATATTTTTTCATACAAACAACACCCGCATATATTTTACTTCTTTTTATTGTATGTTGATGTTATGTCCGCCAATTAGTGATCAAAAAGCTATAAGTTCGCATCACAATATTATGTGCAGCCCCACTTTTTTTGTTCCTATACAATAAAGTATTGTTTGAATACTCAAAAAAGACAATTCGATTTTTTCCGTTTTTTCGATTTTTGAAGGGGATTATTGGACTGCGACCGGAAAGATTTATTGTGCCCCCCCCCGGAGACTTCTCAGTGCACTGCCGGCCTCCGAGCAGTGTTCTCTAGCTACATACAACACTGCCCACCACCGGACAGTGAGCTATAGAAGCCTAAGAAGAGAAAATCTAAGGGCAGCATGTTGGATTCGAATCCGGGACCTCCGCGTTGCTACTCCAGCGCGCTACCATTGAGCTAAACCCTTCCTTCTCCCTTGGCTTAAGCCACTTAACTAGGGACGGAAATCCCAGTTTGTGTACTTGTATGTCCTTGACTGTAAACAGTAGAATTGTTGCCGTTTAAATTTATTATATACTGTTCTGACGAAGTGCAGAGCACGGAGCATGGAACACGGAGCTGTGGTAACCCGTGGGGTCGCTACTCCCCAAGTAACTGCATGCAACAGATAGACCTTACCATACCTCTTGTATATACTGATACTGAGTAGATATATATATACATTTTTGAGTCGAATTGCTAAACTTCAATAGGAGAAGGTAAAAAATTGAAAGACATATTTCGAAAAAATCTGCTTCTAGAATGGGAATTAAACAAAATTAATAATTCTGTATTGCAACATTTCCTGTGTTAGAGATGTACGTATATAACTGTGTGTTCAATTATTTCTAAACTGAAACAGATTTAACTGCAGATAGTGCCGTCCTGAGATAAATTTTAACTTCTGGGTATATATATATTTCTTGTAGTCAATATTTATTTATTTATTTTTATATATATATAATAGTAGTCTTTGGTTAACATCTGTTGAACATGCACCACTGAACTTAAAAGGTTGTCAGGAATATATAATCCGTTTTCAGTAAGTTCTTCTACATTGGATTCATTCATGATTGGAAATAGTAATTTGAATGGTCTACGGTATAAGCTGATAGTTTCCCTGTGAATAGGGATGTAGACTTCTGTCCAGTGATGTTGATTCCCTTTTGTATTTTATTTGAGGCGAAATCTAATGTATGTTATGTTTATGTTGGTGGTATGTATTTGGCTTGGGACATATTATTTTTAGCGTTTGCCACATCATGTTGGTGATCTTTAATTCTAGTGTGGATAAGTCTGGTAGTATTACCAGTTCCAAATTAATCTTGAATTTAATCATTAATTCTGAATATACAAAATTTATATTTGTTATTTTCCTTATATCTCATTTCTGTTTATCTTTGAAATATCCCAATTGAATTTATGATATGTTAGTTTAGTGGCAAATAAGTTACTGCTCACGTAACCTCTAGATAGAAGTATATTACATTAATAAGGTTATGTTACAAATGTAATTAATGTTTTTAGTACTGCTGAGGATGGCCTCATTTGGCCGAAACCGCCCATTGTTAAAAACCAGGAGAAATAGTAACTAATTTGTTTTTAGTGTTATTATTATTACATTTTATACTGCATATTTTCTGTTTAACTCAATAATGGAAATTAAGTAAAATACTAACCAAACATCCGACTGAAATCCTGATTTATACCACTCGCACTATTTTCTCGAACACCTGTTCACATATTCCAGTTGGTTAATTGATAACAAAACTGTTTTATTATTGGTTAATGTTATGTTGGGCCGCGTTGAGTTACTGTATATTTTCAAGAGCACTTTACTCGGCCTTTAAAGCGGATACTTAACATAGGTTACAGTTTGCCCATTACAATAATCATAAAGTTAATTTTTCATTAATTGTATGGAAAGCAGGGGACTGGATTTTCCTTTAATTAGTTCAGCTGTTCTATAATCTTGTTCTAATGAAGTTTTCATTCGTTATTTATATATAAAGAACCTATAATTTTTTCTTGTTCTCTGTTATATTTTTATTTGTGATGAGTGAAATAATGTCCACCACACCAGGACGAAACTTCCTATGTAAAAAATAATACAATTCTGAAGTCAGAGTAGTATAGTAGTTTTTCCGTTTCTAACATTTTGTTTGTTTAACTCTCCTGATGTCATCAAAAACTGCTGGTTATAGGATTTCTGCTGTAAAGTCAATTTCATAAATTGGACATGCCGCAATATATTCTCTTAAAAAAAAAGAGAAAACAAATGACTTCATTGACAGTACCAATCAAACTCTACTATGGTCAAAATATGAGATTCAGAGACATATTAATTTTTATTGATTTCATACAGATGATGCAATAATGTCACTAGGATCGATCCATAAAATCAATTATGATAAATTTTGTTGTTTAAAATTTATATTATAACCTCTATCATAACGGTTTTAGATTATAAGAGATGTAAAACAAAAAGCATGATTGGTTAGTAGGATTGTCCAAATTTAGGGGCATATTTATAGTTATAAATAATATACATATATACTCCCGCTATATATTTAACCTCCAAACCAGTAAGTGTGGGTGTAACAGAAACATTACGTTGAAGTGAACTCTCTACACGAACTTGGTGAATTTGCTCTGACGATGGATGAAAATCCGAAAACGGTCGGGAACAAAAGGAATATGCATCCTCTACGACGGATAAAATACCAGATATTTACAGTTAAATATATATTAGTTAATGGTAAATGATGGATTGGTTATAGACGTTACGTATATATATTTTTTTTCCTTTATTTATGTTTAACAGCGTAATTGATTTTTGAGTGGCACTGAGTGGGAACGTCCCTAGATTTCTAAATTAGGAGAAAAATTAGTTAACCGGAAGTTGCAACTATTCTAAGTAGGTGTATCAGCTTGTCGTATTTTTTTCAACTGCTGCAAAAGATTTTCTTTAAACTTGAAATGCCAATTTTTTTTTTTTTTAATTGAAGCATTTTGTCTCAAAAATGGATTTTCGTGGAGTTCTGTGAATGGCTGGGATCTTAGGCTTATCTCTATATTGTATTAATAATATTTTTGAGACTTGATTGATAATGCTGTATGGTTTACAATATTTAGTAATTTTCTTAAAACTGACTGGTATTAATTAGTAATAAGATTACTATGTAAATTAGTAATGTAATAATTTGTAATATGAGGAAGTGTGTGAATGTTTCACACCAGAATTTTTTTTTAATTTATTTATTTTTTCTCTTCAATAAAATATAAACACAGCCGCTGTCTAGGTTAAGAACGTGAGATTGCTGTTAAGTCTAATGTCGCAGTCTCAGCAACTTCTTGAATTCAGCTGAGTATAGCATATTTATCACTTTACTTTCTTCTACTTAGCGCCTGATCGTTCGTTATAATCTTAAAATTGAAAGTATAATCTGTACTGAATATTTCCCAGGTTTAATTTTGTAAAAAGCAAATCTTTAAACCCATGCTTATTTATGGACGTATTTAATTAATTTATTGATTTAATATCCATTTATTTATTAAAAACAAGAGCAACACAGCCAACATGTTTTAGTCCATGCAAATTAAGTAATAGAAATAAGTATTTTTATATATATATTTAAAATATAATATATCAAAATGCCTTACTGGAATTTATCATCCACTGTGAGCCTTTGAGATCAGGTATTTAGAGAGGAATTGCCGGGAAGAGAATCGTGAAGAATAACTTTGAAACGACCACTAAGTGTGTGGAACGGCTGAACGAATATAACGCCCCTTCCAGATGGATCTCGTCTAATATAATGTTTCAAAAACAAATTATTAAAAGCGACAGGAATTGCAGGGCGAATTTTTGAAGGGCTCTTTTAACCGTCCTGATGAGGATAGATGAACGTCCGAAACTGGTCGACGACCACAAAAAGAAGCAGGCTATCACGGAAAATATCTCTGATGCTTTCCCGCTGTATGGAACCAACCATTACTTACATACAGAGGCCTATCACTATTGTTTGAAACAGTTTTCCGGGAAAATTCATTTTAGAGAGGTTCTGAGGGCTGGGGTGGTCATGCTCCCACAAAAAATATTGAAGACTACTGAGCATTTGTTAATTTAACTGCGTTAAAATTGCAATGAGAGAAAGTCGCGTGATTGTTTCACACGCTTTTATTTATTTATTTTCTATTTTATTTTTTTCTATTGTTTAGTGACATTTATTCGACAAACATTTGTCAAATATAATTTTGTTTATTGATAATTAGTTATTCTTTTTATAGTTGGGTAGATCGGCAAGAAATTAAGAAGAGGAGTGGAACAAGAAGAATCTTCTTCATTGTACTCATTTTTAATTACATTTCCTCTTATGTCATAATATCGTTTAGCAAGACTAATTAAGATAAATTCAAATAACCCCACCCTCTTTTTCTGCTACTTCTAAACTTACTCCTTCCCACTCTGTGTGGTGTGTGAGTGTGTATGTGTATGAGTGTACGTGTATATATGTATGTGTGTGTGTGTGTGCCAGTTAGTTTCACTCCAGTTTATACATTTCTTAGAATCTTTCTTCTTCTCCTAGCTCTGAAGAAATCATTTTGTCAATCTTATATACACTGTTAACCCAGAGACAGACACCGACAGACGGGCGTCTTTAGCTGGAAAGCAATAAACTGGCGGAGAAAGATAGCAAGTAGATTACTGATTTAAGATGTTTCTAATTATCCGTTTTTGAGAGTCCTTCTTTCTCTTATCTTATTGCGCCTTTTATATCTTCCAACTTCCATCTAATGGAGGATGAGGGGGGGGGGATTAGTTGTTCACAAAAACCAGTAAAATAAAGTTCTAACTTAATAGTTAAACTCTCGTAGTCGCTTAGCAATTTTAATAACTTCTATATAACTCTGATGATATTTCATTTGACATGTAATACCGAAAACTTTATAAAATAATTTACATTTAATTACATCAAAATGTGTTACACTTGTTTATCAAAATTATTATCATTTACACAAATTAATTGATTACAAATTCTCTTAAGCGTGAAACAAAATGAGCGCGATTAAAACAAACAAAAAATTGACAGTCAAATATTCACAGGACTTTCTTTACCTGCATCAATTGATAAATTTTCTTCAAACTTGGAATTTTTATTAAATATCTATTTACTCATGACACACTCACTATAAGTGGTGAGTAAATGAACATTTTACTTGCTAGTTTTTAGGACAATAGAACTATCTGAAAATGATTACATAATACACCACCAGGCAGCGTTTCTATCATTCTCCCATTTATACCTGTGTTTCCTTGTAAAGTATATGTAATTGAAATGGCCGTTTGGAATTAAGTCTAATTGCGATATAGATCTTCTAGAACTTTCATAAAATCATTTTTTGAAATCTCTCGAGAACTCAAGACATCTATTCGTTAAAACGCATTCCCGGATAATTAATTTTCATCAAACTGGGAATCCTATCAATATAGCGAAAGAATTAATGTAACTTAATATAAAGTTGATATGCAGTTTTAGAACCATACATTGTTCCGAAATTTTACTCTAGAGGAGAGCTTAAATTTGCAGCTTACTAGAACTATCATCAATCAATTTTTCAAAGTTATAGGATTTTGGTTTGGTGGGGATGAGGGATATTTAGTGCACAACAATCTTGAATATAACGTCATATACAGGAGTCTTCTATATTTCCCCACAATTGAAAGGTGTCATGTGATTGACGTTTCAACCTACCCCTTTCTAAGTTGATTGTTCTAATTCCAAAATTTGAGAAGGGGTCTTGAGGGAGGTTATTCTTAGGGAGAATGTTCCCTAATACTTATAAATATTCACTGGATGATAGCGCCGCAATTCACCAGTAGAGAGGTATATTGTGGAGACAACTGCATTTCTTCAAATGCCCACCGAGTCTACTACAATGATCCGTCAGGAAATTTTGTAGTAGTGCATTTTGATTTTGCATACAAGGCTTGTTTTTGCATGGTTGATGAACACCTCAGATCTGTTTCGCTCATAGCTGTCCAGAAAAGGCTTAGTCTTGGTAGAATTATCCAGTGACATGTACTTTTGGCTTCCTCGTCAGATATTATGGAGCTCTCCTTGTGAAGACCAGATGCTAAGTCCTTAAAAGGTTTTCTGCACCTTAAAGAGCCTTCTCTAACCGGAATGTCGGCCATCCTATTACCTTTAACTCCTACAAGTCTTGGGCAAAAAAAGGGTCACTATTATTTCTGCTTTTCATTAAACTCGCCGAGGCATTCGGTCACCTTTTACGAACTTATCAACACCTCTGAACTTAGACGATGATGGTGGCCATAAAGAAGTTATGAGTTTAGGTTGTATATGAAGTTTAAAGGATAATCGTTGGAGACGCTTTTGAGAAAATGCGAGAACTAGAAAAAAAAATTAGTAAAATAAGACTTTTGATTGCTATATATTGACTGACAACTCTTGTTGAGTCGCATGAAGTAATTAAACAAAATTTTACAGTTTGAGCTTTCTGCGATTTATTTATTTTTGATATATTTTGTTCATACAGACATACACACACCAATTACTAGAAACTTTCTTTTTTCATGCTAAGGGGTTCTCAAAACAGTTGTCGTTGTAAACTCTGTTTCTCACTACAGCAGTAAGAAAACATAAAATGTATTTGGGCCTACAGACTATCTCAATACATATTTTTACAGAAAGGAAACTTACAGTGTCAAGGTCTGAAATAAAACATTTGAAATCCGGAAAGGGATTAGGGACTTTTGCCATGGAGAGAGATCATCCATTGCGAATGCGTTCAATTCGAACAGGGAACGGTAAAAAAAAAAAACTTGCATGCAATCTATTGGAAATTTGAAAGACACATTCAGTGAGTCAAAGTTTCTCTCATTCAGTGTGATTCTATGAAATTATCACAGGCTAATAAAGTGGGAAAACGGATCTCTCTTTTTGTGGTAAACGAGTAAAAACTCTTCAAATTGTTCGGCTACTAATGCTCCAATCTTATTGTCCCAGAGTTTTTCAAATAATACAAAGTAGTTTGATAGCCCTTGAGAAGAATGTTATGGTTTTTAAGATTTTAGTGAATGGATTAGATTTCACTTATTGAAGATAACTGTGGGAAGCACTAGCAACCATTATAACCTTATTATTACTTAGACTTATATGTAACTGTACTGTTATATGCACATTAACCCCCTCTCTCCTCACCGTATAATGCAATTGATTTATACGGTCTTCGCTATCATCTTATTTTCACATTGTCCCTTAACTGTAGCCTTAAACCAAGGATATTTTGACATTAAATAAAGGATTTAGATTTATAAACTGGGATTCTTGCGGAATACCACCCTTCCCTTTAAGGTGCCGCACTATAGGTGCCATCCCCAAGTAGTACAGTATTGATAATTAAATATTTTGTAAAAATGTGGAGTTTGAAAAAAATGTGTCAGTTAGACTATAGAAAGAAGAAATAGAGTATAGGGTGTGTGATGTAGCAGGTGAGAGTATGTTTGTTGTAGTTTGGCACTAGCGGTATTGACAGGGCGTAATTTTAGGAAATATGAGAAGAACTTAGTGAATTAGGAAATAGAATTTATCCTCGCTTTAAGAACAACTAATTTAACGACTAGATAGATTTTTATACATAAATACGATCTAAACTAAATATAAAACTAGGATACGGACAGAGTAACAGTGTAGAACAATTCCTAATAATATAACGTTGTGACGCTTTGGAAACTTGTCGCGACAATATACGACTCTGTGTAAGTCTGACTGTCTCTTATATACTAGTTTTGCCGCATTACAAAGGGGTCTTTTACCATAGAGTTTGGCCAAGTGCTTTGTCTTCACCTGATCTTTACCCTGCTGCTAGCCAGCCAACTGTCCAATTTTTTGGCTGTCCAATATTTACTTTCTACTTCTCACTTCCATCAGAAGTGGAAATTTTGTTCAATGCCATTAAAAGCTACAAATAAACACCATAAACGAGAAATTTTTTATTGACGTTAGAATTACATTTTTTCGTACAACTCAGCAAACTAACCATATTATGTACTATTTATTTAATGCCTTTATATATATATATATATATATATAATGTTTGTATTATAGGTTCGGGCCAGATGGGTGTCCAGGGAACGATTTCACAGCAATTATAGTTGATTGGCCTGGCCGCTTTTTATCTCTTCTCTCTCTCACTCCCTGTTTCCATGGTAATAACATCCTTGTTTACTGTGCTACTGGTCCAATACAGTTAACATAAAATCAGTATTACTGTGATAAAATCCAGAAATTTTACAGGAGACGGGGGCTGGGTTAGATGCAATTAAATGAAATTTTATTTAATAGATTTAGACTTAATTGCGTATATTAACATCAAACATTTATTACATGAGGGGGAGGGGGTTGCTGAATTTGGACCGCCCCCACCGCCTAGATTGGACCACTTGACCTGTATAAGGAAAATGCGCCGTAAAATAGGTCAATTTAGGTTGCTTGAGTGTAAACCATCCATCTGACCTTATGCAGATCAAGCTGTCTAAGTGGTCCAGTCTATGATGTTACACAAATTCGGCAACTCTCTTCTATAACAAAATCTACACTAAGATGTAATTTATTAAAATCAAAGATATTGTGAAATTGGACTTTCTCTAAAGTGCCACGTCACTGTATTTTATTACATAAGTAAATTTTAGTGAAAATGTTTTGATGTTCGTTACGACCGGGTTGTGAAAAGGATATTGAGGTTCGGTCAAAGAAAACTCTTTTTTCAAATTTTCACCAAAGTTTCGGCAATTTTATTGCCTTCTTCAGGGTAAAAATTTTCCTCTTTGAATTTCTTAAAAACTACTTGATATACCATCGCTAAGTGTTGGATATCGCACACTTGGTAAAGGTATATCGTAAGTTAAACGTCAGTGAAAATCTGAATACAGGGTTTTCTTTGACCGAACCCTTTTCACAACATTTAATAATAATTGGCTTTTTGCTAAAATACCGAGTTTGAAGAAAACCAATTGTCAGGAAGTATGACTTTAATGATTAATTTTTATTATTTCTTCCGCCATTAGTTTTTACGTCACACACAAAGACTCACTACCATTTCTGGTTGAAACTTCGAGAATATTCATTTTATGGCTGTTCAAGGGGAGATAGGACGTTATAGTATCTGTATAATAATGAACGCGATTTAATATTTAACAGGATTTCTGAGTTTGAAGAGAATTAGTCATTCATAATATGAGAAGTTCATTTAGAAAAAGTTGTAGGAATGTTCTCACAAGTTTTTATTATATTTTATTTTCTATATTTGCTATAAAAAAATAATAAAGTAAATTCAGGCGGGCTTAACTTCCAACTACCACATTAGGTGCCGTGGCCGGGGTGGAAGTCTTACTTTACTATTAACATTCTTTATTACTTTCTCTTATTTTAAACGCATATAAAATGTAACAATTGTATGCGAATACTCGAACTGGGGACCTCCCACTTACAAGTCCATGCTCATAACCACTAACACCAACACCCACAAGTTTTGTTGGTTTGGCTATAGAGTGCTCCACATAAGGCGCTCAAGTATATAAGTAAAATTCCCACCGCATTTTTATGGCCAACCCAACTAAACATTGTAAGGTTACAATTTTAAAGCAAATTTTTTTGATTAAATTATATTAATTAGAGTAAATGAAGGTCATGCGAGGGTTTCACATCAGATTTTTTGTTTTGCCAACAAATCCCTCTATATATATATATTTATCTGTTTTTTTTGTGAGTGTGAACTAAATATTTAAAAAAAATGAAGAAATATTTCCAACTTAATATTCCGTTTAATTACCATCATCTCAGTCAATGCGAAAATTTCGGTCAAATTCGTTAGCCAGAAGTACGACTTTTACAGAACATATATATATGTATTTTTTTAAGTGATTCTTGATTCTTTCGAATTTCATTAAAATTAGCACACAACTTATTTTAAGGAGATACGAGGATGTTAATTCTGAACTATGAAGTACTGCAGTAAGAGAAAGTCCTTTGCATTATACACACCATCCAGGTTGTTTAGAGTAATTAATATATAAGACTCTTTGCATATTACGTTATTTACAAAGAGATCTACTATAATTCTAAGAAAAAAAAGAATAAATATATGGTTGCTAGGAAACATTTTATAGAATCTGTGTCGCAGGCTCTAAGAGATTTAATACTGTATGAGTTGGATAAGGGTCCAAAGGACGATCCTGGCCTCCCCGAAAAGAGCAAGAAGATATAACTGAAGAGGGCCCAGAGGTGGCACGTGATAATGTTACACCAGTGAAAAACACTTTTCCTCACTTCGTTCCTTCATTTTTCCTCTTCTGTTTTCCCTTTAATAAATTATTTCCTTCTCTCGTAAGTTAACAAAAAATAAGATTAAAAAAAAAAAAGCATTTCTTCTTATGTTTACCAAGGGGCACTGCCTTCAAGAGGACAGGACACGAATAATTTAGAATACCATTATTATAATCTGTAAATATATTGTCTTCGCATTCTTCTCTCAGCTTTGTTTTTTCTCTTTCCTTTCTTTGACGAACAAAATCCTCAGCTCACCTATATAATATAATATAGTGTGCTGTAATTAAGATTAAACTTTTTTTTTTGAATTCGGCAACTATAAAATATTTAGTGAGCTATGTCCACTACTTGCTATTACTCTTCTTTTACGGTTATATATAAAATGACCTCTTCCGGTTTACCGATTTTCTTCAGAAGTCCTTGGAACTTAGAACAACCCTTCCAGATTGATTTCTATAAGAGATCCTTAAGTCTGAGAAGGTTCCATTAGGAAGAATATATCCTTCTCCATCTCATGGCAGGAGGCCCAGGCTTCTAAATCTCTGAATTATCTCCGGCAGCCCGTCAAGATCGTACTTTTGGAGTTACCTCCGACTCCTCACAGAAATTTCAGCTGCTATTACTTTCTAAGCTTAGTCCACGTGCTTTCATAGTCCCTGTGAATACATAATGCCCCATAAGGAATACCCGATTTTTATGCTCAGACTGATGCAATGTTCTGAAATTTTCCGGTCCTATCAGTCCAGCCAATTCTTAGTTTCCCACAGTCCTGGAAAGGTTTTTCCCAGACCGACGCTCTGTTTACTTACTCCTCGTTTCTGAAATTTGCTTGAGAAGGCTGGTCGCTTATTCCACAAAAAAATGTTCTACTCCATAAATGGTATCAATGTATTTAATTATCTTAGTGTTATATAGATGTTCATCCGTACCTTGCATTGAAATGGTACTTGTGATATGTTTAAATGCTTTCAATACCCTTCAAAAATAATTTATCAGGGAATATTGTTTCAAATAAAATTAAAAGGACACTGTCTATGTAATTAGTATACGAGGTTTAAAGAAAATCGTGAAATCTGGAAAAACATTTGTAAAGTCGTAATTTTGGTTGACAAATTTCTAATGAAACCATGTGGGTAGTTTCTAAATGGATTATTAAGTTTGGGTTACTATACTTTTTCATATTTGATACAATATGAACACAGAACACATCAAACAGGTGACTAAATCGATTTTATAGCAGTTGTACGAAATTCTTACCACTTTTATAATGCACATAATTTTCTTCATAAGGGGACGTTGTTTTTTCATTTTGGACAATTACTTTTTTTTACTTAAATTATAAGAATTCATACTTATTTACTATCAGTGCTACAGCCCGGCGTGGGCCTTGGTTTCCCTAACAATTCTGCTCCATATATCTCTATCTCCGGCATTTTCTTTCCAACTCGCCACACCCAAGATTTTACGGTCTTCCTCCACATCATGCAGCTTCTCCGTGGTCGGCCAACTCTTCTTTTGCCGATACAGTTCCGTTCAACAGACTGCTCGCCATCCTATCATTTGGAATGTACGGACAATGCTGCAGCCTGGTAAAATGGCTGAAGTGGCTGAACAAGTCACAAAATTTAAAATTGAGCAGTAGCTCTACAGGAGATTAGAGGGTGGGAAGGGTAGAGTGGATAAAAGGGAGTTCTCGTGTTGTATAGCGGGGCGAAGAAAACTGGACAAAGAGGGACTTGATTTATGCTAACCAAGAAAACGCGTCGAAGCTTTTTTTTTTATTTATTGAAAAAAGGCACGCTAGGTGGGCGGTCCCTGGGCTCTCGCGCATAACCGCCCGTATAGTAGCTCATAACTAAATGGTGCCCCTAACGCCGAGCGTGACTCTCCGAAGCAATGGATATGAACTTAACTAAGCTAATCCTAACCTATAGTCCCCCAGTACTCGATATTCCAGGGTGGAAAAACAACCTAACCTATCCCTGGCCTAACCTATCTTCTATTCATTCCAATACAGTTAAAATTTATTTACACCCTAGCATTCTAAGCTCGTTTATTCAACCATGCACACTCTTACGCCCCTCAGTACTCAACATTCCTGGAGGATACGAGAAAACCTACATCTAACCTTTTAAACTAGCCTAAAATTAAGGGTCGTAACTAATCGCTAGCCTAAAATTCGCATTCATGTAACGTTCACGTAATAAATTACTTTCATTCCAACATGCAAACTACCTATCCAATCAGCCCCTATTGACCCATTCTATTCTCCTTTTAAATGTTTTTTCCGCAAATCGCTAAAACCTCTGGAAGCGGCACTGTTTTCGATCAGCAGAGGCAGAATATTATTCTCCAAAGCAACGTGGTACCCAACCTCCCTCTGCAAGCGCTGACGCGAATCAGAATGAAGATGGCAATCCAACAACACGTCTCACTTAGCTCCTCCTGACCACACCTGCAGCTCCCATCCCCCACCAGACGCATCCTTGCCCATTTACCATTCAACTGTCCATGTTCTGTGACCAACCGTGAAACCGCATATGACGTCGGAGCTTGTTGCTCTTTGAACCTATCAATGGCAGATTGTGCAAATTACGTTTGAAGGGTAGATTCAGAAATGGGACCATTGTCGGCCTACGCACCTTCGGAAGAAGTGACGAGGATGAGAAGCTAGCCTTCTACCAGCAACTGGAAAGAGTTCTTCATACGGCCCCTAAATATGAATAGATTATACTAGGGGACCTAAATGCCCAATAGGAAGGGCAAATTTTACACATACAGTAGCTGGAATAAACTAATTATATGACATAACTAATGAAAATGGCATGCACTTATGTCAGTTTGGGAAGCGAATAATATGGTAATAAATAGCACATGTTTCCCGCATAAGAAAATATATGTTGGAACGTGGAATCACGAAATAGTGCGCTAACCCAAATAGAACATGTACTCGAATCTAAACGACATCCTTCCTCAGTTATCGATTATAGAGCTGCCAGAGTTCCAGATTGCGACTTGGACCATTTTATGGTTAAAACTAAATTTAAGGAACGCCTGATAAACGTCACATAAGCGAAATCCCTCAAAAGAAGAAAATGGTACTTCGAGAAATTTAAAGAGCCTGAAAAGGCTAGTCTGTTTAGAGAAATTGCTGATAACAAAATGAGAGAAGAACTTGAAAAAGAAGAAACAGAAGACCAGAATGTAAAAATAGAGAGGAACTGGAGTAAAATTAGAAAGATCTTGGAGGAAACGGCGGATGAAGTTATCGGCGAAAAAGTGAACATAAGGGGTGAGGAATGGTTTGATGATGAGTCTAGGGAGGCAATAAGTATAAGAAATGAGAATTCATAATTGCCATAATTCTAATTGTTACTATGATATGGAGCCCACACTTGGTCCATTCACAAACGCATGCTGTCATCATCGCTATCCAATAGAAAATTTTGTTTCAAAACAAAGTTTTCTTCTGAAAAGTTCTCTACTTCTCTTTCCCCTCCATCACTATCACCTTTTGCTCACATTAATTGGTTGGACTTGCTCTTTACTTCGTTCACTTCTTAATATACAACTCATGTACTCACTAATGCACACAGATTTGCTCGCTAACTAATTCTCATCACACACGCACACATACCCACACAAACACAAACAGACGCTCATACACGTACATAAGCACAGCATTGTAGAAATCAGTAAGACGATGGAGCTAGTTTACAAAGAGTTCATCCCCACCGCTTACCACTCTGCTTGGCCTAACAGATTTTCTACTCAAGTCACGTGACACTTTGCAACAGAATCACTCCGAGATCATACAAACTTTCTTACATTTTACACACAAACACACACACATAAAAGTTACCTCACCAACAAATCACCAACCACAAACAAGTTGAAGTTTAAGTTTATAGTAACTAAAATTACTTGCGTTGTTCTATGCGTAATAATGTAATTTGAGACCGAAATCAGTATATCGCATGTGCTAACTATGCTGGGGGGTAAGTTTTTGCTCCGGTCTTCTTTGCGCACAATATTTTTACTCACTTTTTTGTATTTATATTATTTCCATCTTAAGAACAATAAAATTGTGAACTATACCTGTAGTTTTGTATTCCAGATTGTAAGATGACGGGAAGAGCTTTTGTGCTGTAGAGATGTCCTACTTGTCTCGTTTCCATATCGAATAGGAATTTGATGGGAATCAGGAATGGGAATCCCACGCCTCTCTTCCCTTCATTATTCCCGCAGAACTACTATTGATGTATACTGGAGAGGTGTCTAATCTAGCTTTCAACCGCGGCCAGTTTCATATCATTCCTCTAGGGATGAGTTTAGTCTTGTAGGCAGAATACTTCCTTGTTTAAAGATCCAGCTGTTGTTTCTATTGTCACGTACTTTTTTTAGCCTCTCAGTTTTAAGGACATCGTAATTTAAAGCGATATTTCTGCTTAAGAAGAGACATTTTTAAGGCCGATTGTTCAGGTTACGAAGAGTACTTATTTAACCTTATCCAACCTTTGGTTGGAGCAGTGTGTATGAGGATGAGTTTAGGCATGTTTCCCCTTTGAAGGTTATTGGCCAATTTGTTCTGCCATCTGTTATTTTATTGGGTCTAGGACAGGATTTCAGATTCAGACCCGATTCGATTTGTTAGTGTTCTTTGGAGTCGCTACAAACTCCAAAGAGGTTTTGAAAAATCCAACCAAGTTTTAAAAATAAAATAAATTATGTTTTATTTTGCTTCCATTTTGTAGATTATTGTCCAGTCTGTTATGCCATATTTGTGTCTTGAATGGCTTAAGTCTCAACTGGGTTTCTGATTTAAAACTGTAGAATTAAAATAACTTCTATTTATTTATTTCATTTATTAGTGTTTTTATGATCCATAAGATTAAGGTGTTTATGATTATAAGATTAAGTTACCTTAGGGATAACAGCGTAATTTTTCCGGAGAGTTCATATTGATGGAGAAATTTGCGACCTCGATGTTGGATTAAAATGAGTTATGGGTGCAGGAGTCTATTTACTAGGTCTGTTCGACCTTGAAGTTTTTACACGATCTGAGTTCAGACCGGCCGGCGTATGAAATTTTTACATGTAGCTGCAGCCCACAGATGGACAAGGAGTGGCATAAACTCCAAATTTCTCGACAAACTCAATAGTAATAAATAAACTCTTTAACATCGACAATTATCTGACAAGAAAACTGATGCGAAATATTCACGAGATAAGCCTACTTGCTATTGTAAAATCCTTGCAGTAGTTTTCTTTGACTTTCTCTTTTTTAAGTTGTGGACTTTCATTCACTTTGTTAAGTTGTGAACTTTCATTCGCAACGCATTGGGTTGAAGCCATTTCTCTTTGGGTCTAAACTTGCGTTTTTGAATCTATTCTCTCGGTAAGTCGGAATATTAAAGAATAATTAGAAAATGTTAGAGTATGAATACGATCAGAGTATGAAATTGCTAACAAGCATCTATTTTAAGATATAATCCTTTACTTCTTATAAAGAAGCAAAAAAAAATATTGATCAACAGAATAAAAATAGATTTACACTCTAATAATTTCGGAAAAAATGTAAGTTTACTTGGGAAAAAATAAATTAGATACAATTATATTTAAAGCACCTGGATTTCCAGTTAAAGGTGAAAAGTTCAAACCAAACTAAAGTTCAATTACAGTGACACATTCTAAAATTTAAACAAAAAAATAGTACGGATAATGTTTATTTCTCTGTCGATAAAAATCATAGATCGATATTATCCAGCATTGCGTATCCAACCAGATATTCAAATATTTTTATCCTTTCATCCCCTGTTTTCAAAAACCTGATGGACGTAAACTATCTTGAAGACTTAGTATCGCCTAATAACTGAAGTAATGAAATCGTTTCATATTTTTGCAATTGATCATAAATTAATGTTTAGAATTAAGTATGTTGAGTTGTATTTCTTCTGTGACAGGACACCCGCTCCTTTGGGCAAGTATTGACTTCCAGTTATAAGGACCCTGTCAGGGGCTTTCTTCTTCCTATTTTCTAGCAACAGTATTATTAATTTCCCTTCTTTTAGTTTATTGTTATAATATGTCCAGCCTGGCGAAGTCATTACTTAATCTAGGCAATTTTGCACGACATCAGCTTTTTTTGTGTGAAATTCCTTCAGTTCCTGTTGGATATCTTTGCCTTATTTACAGTCAACCATTCAAAGTGTAGGGATCTCCCAAAGGTTTGGATTAAAATAATAGTTTTATAATAATTGCAGTAAGTTCGAAAGTCGTGTTAGAAACGTATGGATCTTATTATATTGTAATGGTACCGCAAAGATAATGCAACCACAGCAGAGAGAATAGAGGCCCTCTCTGGTTAACAGAGACTACTCTCTGACTTAGGCAGGCTAGAGTGGGAGAACCTGTGTATATAGCCACTGGGAATCTATCTAAAGGTATCTATCAGATACAACCATACTACTGTACATCGCATCGTGTCATATCTTTAACTCTCACTATTCATTCTATCATTTTCATTATAAAGTCCAGAGCAATTAGTGTAAACTTAGCTACATTATATTGGTGTCTTCTTATCTCGTTCATTTAATCAAACCTAATTTCTCTCCTCAGCAACCCCAATATAATATCTACCCTTTGGAAACTAGGCTGAAAAGCTTTGCAATAAAGAGCCATCTATTTTGTTATACTGTATGGCTCCACCGTCTGTAGCATTAAGGAAATTAAAAATGTATTGTGAAAAAAAAAAAAATTCCTCGAGTTTTTGAAACGGAAAATTAATCAACTTTATGAAAAGTTTAAAGTATTGAACGCTGGAGATGACGTCACGTATCGCTCTGCTGTCATTTTTTTCTCCCATTTTCTTTTTTTTCTTTTTTTCTTTTTTTGTGGTGAGCGTATGAATATTAAAATGGCAGTCTCTAACGATTGGCAGTCCACTGGGAGGGGCAACAGAAAAAAATAGTAAAACGATGGAATCTTCATTAATACATATTTAACCCAATCACCATTCAATTAAATAACATTCCCTGTATGATCTTGTTATGAATTTAGGTCCATTACGTATAACTTTAGATAAGAAAATTTCCATACATGTGATTTCCACTTACCATATCTGATCTAATATTACACGATCGACATACAAACTTACAGACACATGTACACACACACAAAAAAAAATAAATGTTAAGTCCGCCCTTTGAATATAAATGAACTCTCATGTATACATGTTTGTACGTATGTTATGTTGGGACATTTTGTACTAGTATTATTGGCTGTTAACATTTCGTACGTGATTCACAATATTTGCTTCAGATGTAATCCTGGATATTGTGAACTTTTATTTTTGATATTTTAAACTAATTTTTTTCCTCTCTTTTCGAAATATTCGAACAATACCCTCTGTTTGTAGATAAGTTTTAGCACTTGAATTGTTAAGTAAATATTTTGGTTAATTTTTCTCTTAGCATTGAATTGTAAACGTAAAATGGATTTCTACTTTCTCTCAATACGATCTTGTAAATTTAATAAAATGAATTTTTTTTAAAAAACCTAACTCTTTCCTTCCCATCCCTGAAACTTGTTTAAATAAACATTCTTGGAAAAAAAGTTTGACCCAAAAGTGATAGATAGGTCTCTATATATATATATATATATAACATTATAGGTCTGTATACATATATATATACACACAATTAGTACACCAAATTTAATGAAATTCATCCGTGTTTTGTTTATGGAGAAAATCGCTGAAAATTGAAAAAAATTGCTAATTAAAAAACGCACTCACGGTCAATGGATTTTCTTCAAAATCAGAATTTCGGCAACAATTAAATCTAATTAATATTAATTAAATAATAGAATTGTATATTAAAACTATAATAGCACTTTAGAGGAAAACATTCCCCCACCCTGGATCCAAAAGCCCTCTTAAAAATGGACTTTCCCTAAGAAAACTAAAAAAAAAAAAAAAGAACTGTTATGTATAAACGCACTTTGATTTTCTTCAAACTCGGAATTTTAGCAATATATTTAATTCTAATTAATATTATCTTGATGTTAGAAATATATAGTTAACTTAAAATAGCACTCCTTTTCGGATAGTGATACCTAAACGGAATTTCAAATTTGAGTTTTCTCTGATTTTCCGTTGTACGAAAAATCTTGTTTAGAAATAAGAACACACATCCACGCATGTGAAAGCAGACCATTTGCAAAAAAACATGTTATTCTTATACAGGAGACCAGGATACAGTATTTCCTGTGGCGAACTTAATTTCAAAAAATTTAACACCTACATTAGTAAAAGAAACTCCAATGCTTTCAGACTGTTAAGAAGCTTATTCCAGCAGTAAATTTATTGGAAATTGTGTCTCTTTAGACCTAAAATAATGAGATGTTTACTGGGATTAATCTCTCAAGCTGTATATATATATATATATATATATATGTCTTTGTCTTTTGGTATTAAAATAATTAATGATGGATTTTTGTCCTGGCAATCCTACTTTGTAAATGGTCTCCGCCTTTTTCAGTTGCAAATCCTTTTCCACTGAAAACTTTGGTATATAATAAACTTCTAGTCATTTCACTTAATTCCAATTCACTCTCTCTCTCTCTCTCTCTCTCGCTCTCTCTCTCTATAATATATACCGGTATAGACTGGTTCTTTCCAGGGAGAGTGTTCAAGTTCTCTGCGCTCTCTCTCTCTCTATACCCTATTGTTGGTCTTTACTAGGGGTAAAGATGACAGGGGACTCAATATGAACCGACCAAATAAACCTGAGTACGGATAGAGTTGGTGTAATCCTCGTGAGAGAGGAAGAGAGCAAAACTTGGTCGTCGAAATGGAAGTGAATTGCCGAACTCTATCTTCTCTTTCTCTTGCTTCATGTAGACTATTCTCGAGACCAAACTATAGCCCATCTTCGTTCGATTTGTACTCGTACAGACGCACCACTGCCTTCGTAACGTTTCTATAGATCGCCTTTTTATACCGTACATATGTGCATACTTACATCTCCCCATCTATCTATTAAATAAATACATCCCCCCTTTTTCATAAATACATTTGATTTGGTAGCTTAGTTGGGTGTACGTAGTATTATGTTAAAAAGTACGTCTGTATTACTGATAAGGCCAAGGTACTTCGGTTCTCTCT
Organism: Triatoma infestans; assembly: GCA_011037195.1. Lineage (NCBI taxonomy): Eukaryota > Metazoa > Arthropoda > Insecta > Hemiptera > Reduviidae > Triatoma > Triatoma infestans. Next base: position 30,469 of record JAAEAF010009206.1, read on the forward strand.
ATCTCGCTGTCTTCACTCCCCACTTGAGGGTATATTTTGTATATGAGGAGAATGTCACCCTCAATATCAGAGGCCTGATGTATGGGGACCCACATAAAGCATGAACTCTTAACAACACGCATACGCACACAGTAAACCTTTACTAGATTCGATTTTCGATCGATAATCAAGGTTGCTTAAAAACGGTGACAAGGGGTCGTTTTTCATACAATCTCTAAGTGACATGATTTTTTTTCTTACTTTTTCTCACCACCAGTATCTTGCGACCCCCCCCCCGCAAGCGCAACCACTTTTCCTTCCCTTTCACCCTGTATACATACAATCCACTTTCATACCACTTTTTTGCCATGTAAAGGGCACCGTCACTTTTTAGGGAAAATATAGTTTTTGTCATAGAAGCAATTTAGTGTGTGTGAATGGGGGGCGGGATTTTCTTATCTGTCTAGCACTTCTTCTCCAGTTTTCTTAACACATACTCACAGACTAACACTTAGACACACACATATCTTTTTAACGTCTACTAAAATGCATTTATCAGTGCTTTTATTTTTTTTTTTTTTTACCATGATAGCCTATTGCATTTTCTGATCATTGACCGGTTTAGGTCGTTTGTTCTTTTATCAAGATGTCTTGATTATACACAGTATGATAGTGTCAAGTCGAACAATGCACTCTCACACACTTACTCTACTCACGGCTTTCACTCACAAAGATTTAGCATTGTGAAAGTCAACTGTCTCATATTGTGTATGAAGTCAGCCTAATGATGGGCGCACGTTCCAGCAGGCTATTCCACAAAAAGTAAAATAGGCTATCAAGAAGAAAATAAGATCTCAGATATTTTCCATCGCTGTGGTTTCAATCACACAATTAAAATGTACTCTTCGAAAAAACACTTACCTCTTCTGAGATTGACCAGGCAAACGAAAAATTTTCCACATTTCATCAATAAACAATATACCTTCATATACCATAGTTTAATGATGGCTGGAAATGATGATTGGTATTAGTAATGAATGATGAATGATGAATGAAGACTCATGACCAGTGCATTGTCCTCACAAAATTATATTTTGCGATGCTGTTTGTGGAGAATTAGTATAAAAGAGATTGGAATGGCCGAATGAAGTGTGATGTAGGTGTTGCTCTTAAGACTCTACTTTTATTAGTTAGAATTAAGTGAAGACTCCTTGTCATTGGTTCCTGGAATGTTGTTGCCTGTTTATACTCTTTGAGAATTGTCTTATATAAAGACCTTGATGTCAGTTGCTATTTGTTGGCTCTTGCATGCCGTTTACAGATTTTTTTTTTGACCTGGGTGTTTTCTACGAGATACCTATATTGTCAGAAACTTTTGTATGACCTATTTTATCGTCATGAAAAAAATAAATAAATAAATAACAGATTAATAACGAATAAAATAAAACGGAGTTCTGTACTTTGAAATCATATATCTTCGATCCGTTCATTAAATTATAATTTTAGCATCCTTTAAAAATGCGAGGAGTGCTTTATAGTGTAATGACTGGCAAAGTCATAGCAATGTCAAACCTTCACAACAGATAACAAAGAAAGAATAATTTACAACTAGTGGCCTAGCCAGCTGCCTGACGTCAAGACAAGGCCGCGGGCAAACAAACAAACCAAGGATAAATACCCTTACATCAAAACAAGCACCGCTAAGGCTGGCCACTGACCTAAATCGGTGGTCACCAAACTAACCAAGGTCGCACAAAGTCGCACACTAGGACAGATGTCTTGGTGTAAGTGTGGCCAACACTAATATATAAACTTCGCCCGATTGGAAGAGGGGATGATTATACGATTATACTTGAGTACGTCTTCATATACGAGCAGCAGTTTGCGCGTCCCTATACAGTTTTATTTATACTTATTACTTTAGTTGTGCATCTTAGTTCATTTATCTTAATCATTCTAATTTATTAGTTATTTATCTTCTATTTATTTATAAGTATTTCTTGTTAATAGTTACCATTTTTTACGTTTAAATTATTGTTCAAATACAGTCTATTTTTATAATTTCCGTGTTAATACTTCGAGCACTAACTTCCAAAAATCTCTAAACTAACTTCCGCCCTCTTCAAGACATCTACTACATACCTCAGGAATCACATTAAACGATTCCACTACATCTTGTAGTATCACGGTGGGATCAGATCATCCAATGAACAATTCCACTACAATAGTATATTAGATTTCTTGAATTTATTAAGTCAGGGAGGCTGTGAAATGTTTTAAATGATTGGCTTTTCCCTCTAAACGAGTCATAACTTTTACAAGACATTACTCTATGGTCCACAGTGACTAGAATTCAACAATTCTACAGTTCAACAATGTCTACAATTCTCTTCAATACCATGTTAAACATTTTCAAATTTCTGTTTTTTTTTTTTTTACCCTGACAAAGCATCGAAATTGGCGTCATTGAATACGAATTGGCCCAATCGTACGTCTCATTCAGGGTGTAGATGAAAGGTAAGGGTAAGAAGTTGCTAAAGGTGCCTAGTGAAAGAAACGTAGCGCTAAAGCGGCTAGTGTCAGCAACATGGAGTTGCCAATGCTTGTTGTAGTGAATTTATTCAACAGAGGAGTATTTATTCCATTACAATACATACACAAACAACCCCTCATTCAGGTACAGATATATCCGATCTTATAAAACTTTCGAAATTGAGTTATTATCAAAAATAAATGTTTTGAGGTCCCCTGAGCACGAAATTGTTTCTTTAAAACTTTTAAATTGATCTCTCTCTCTCTCGCTCTCTCTCTCTCGCTCCCTCTCTCTCGCTCTCTCTCTCTCTCGCTCTCTCTCTCTCTCTCTCTCTCTCTCTAATATATATATATATACCACATCAACTATTTCTGTAAATAGCTTTGTTTTAATACCACCACTTATAACCACCACTTTTATCTTTGTGTGGTGGTGGTTGTTTCCGCAGAGCTGAAAAAGCATCAGAGACATTTTCGGGTGGGAAAACACGTGTTTGGGTTGTTAAAGGGAAATTCTTTTCTTACAGTGGACGCAACACGCGGGGGTTCTAACTCTTTAAACTCTGTTTTTTTTTTGTTTTTTTTTATTATATATTAAGGCGCTCACATCTGTGGTTATTTGCGCCCGGAGCCTTCGCTCATGCACTGCCGGCCTCCGGACAGTGTTCTCCCGTTACAGACAACACTGTCCATCACCGGACAGTGAGCTGTAGGGGCTCCTAGGAAGAGAAAAATCTTTAAACTCTGTTGTTGGAGGGAGACTTACTTCACAATTACTAACTGCAAAATATTAAGAATATACAAATAAAAAATGAGATCACAAAATAAATCTAAATAAAATTAGACAACGATTAAACTAACATTTAAAATTCATTCATTCGTTTAAAACTGAACGATTTAATTATTTAATTCATATAAATCGTTCAATTTTAAACGAATGAATGAATTTTAAATTTTAGTTTAATCGTTGTTTAATTTTATTTAGATTTATTTTGTGTATCTCATTTTTTATATTTGTATATTCTTAATATTTTGGTTAGTTAATGTGGAAGTAAGTCTCCCTCCAACAACAGAGTTTAAAGATTAGACCCCCGCGTGTTGCTTCCACTGTAAGAAAAGAATTTGCCCTTTAACAACCCAAACACGTGTTTTCCCACCCATCTGGCCACATCCCTTTACCTAGTTTAAGAGTTTAGTATTTTTAAAAATATACCTCAGTTAGTGTGAAACTAAGTTACTCTATACGAGTCTGTGTTGGCACACTGTCTGAAAAACGCATCCTGAAGATGGGCGAACGCCCGAAACCGGTCGATGACCACAAAATGAAGCAGGCTACCACGGAAAATGTCTCTGATACTTTTATCTTTGTTTTTTTTAGAGAATATACACAATATATATATATATAAGTATATTGTTTGTAATCTAGTAATCAATATTCTCTAGACAAAAAAAAACTAAAATATAAAAGTATAAAAACAAACCTATTTACAGAAAATCGTTGATGTGGTAATATTGGTAAAATTGGAACAACAAAAAAAGGATTAAAATGAAGATTTTATGTGGGAAACACTGTTTGACTTAATTTAACCAAAATATATATAACCTAGTAATCCTAGTTGTGGATTTGAGAAGATTTATATGGACGAAATATAGGACAGTGAGGTGTTTGGGATAGTGCCAAAGATCTAAATATCTGGGACAACGTCTCCTTTGTCTTCAGCTTGCTATTAGGTACTTCTGTTGGGTATTATATAATACGTTCTTCAGGATAATAAGTTTATAAAATTAATTTCATTTTGAGACTTCAGAAATATAATTTCGAATTACGGCAAAATATAATCCTACATATGAAGAAAAGAGAAATAGCTATTCTTATTGCCGTTCGAAGCCTACAAAGTTAGAAACTATAGATTATTTCCTTTAAATTATTTTTTTCTTTACTTTTTTGGAGATACTTTTTTTTTTTTTACTTTCTCCTATAAAAGCTTTCAGGATAAAGTGAGATCAGAAAATCTCAAAACAAAAAAGTCGCAGAAAACTTAGATACTCAGATTCTGAGATATAGGAAATTTCAGGTGAAAGTACGTTAACCAGAATGCGATCTCTTACAAGGTTTCGTAATTCTTTTTTCATTTTCTTAGCGATTTACTTTGAATACGCATGTTAACTACCAAACACACACACTCACACTCTCACACACACCCACACACTTAATTATGCCATTTGAAAAATTATTTTAGGAAAGTTTATTTTTGTGTAATACTAGAGGGAGCTGCAATATTAAGTTTTCCTCTAGAGTGTCCATTCAGTGCAATGTATGGATCTACCAAGTAAATAAAATTAAGATATCTTGAATGCTTTGCTAGAATTCAAAGTTTAAAGAATATCGGCAAACCACTTTCTGACTTTCGCAGAATATTTCCGAAATTATTTCGTAAACAACTTCAATGATTTTCCGTTTCTTTGGAATGTTATCACTTTTATTGGAATCTTTTTTTTGCGGGGGGGGAGGATTCATTTTGTTAACTGGAAAACGTTAATAGTGCTGCAAGGTAGTTTCCATAAAAACTTGAAAAACAACTTATATAAGTTCAGCTTATTAAAATCTATATATTTTTTACAAATATAATATTAAACATTATAACACAATATAATATTATTTTTTTATACTAAACATTTAGTAGAAAGTCCGCCTACGGAGAATAGTTACTTATCACAAGACTGAGTAAAGTAATACTTTTTTTACACTCGAGTTCAGTTATTGCGCACGATCGCAACGGGTGTGGCAACTGAACGAAAGTGTAAAAATACTTTACTTACGGGTTGAATATTAAATTTTTTCTGCAACCGTATTAAATTTAAGTACCAATTTAAACTTTTGAATAAAAAAAAGAAACGGAAAGGTGCAAATACTGAGAATGTATTTTAATTTAAGTAAAATACTCCCTCCCTCCCTCTCTATAACCTGTTCCGTTTGGTGTAACCTCTAATCTGATATATCTTGGGTTTGTTTTCGCGTACTGCTGCTAGATATCTGGCTGGTTAGAGTTGAATAATATTACTTTTCTCTACTCGTGTAAAAAAGTAACGGCTGCATTTACTTTTTGTCGCTATTAATTAAAAGTACAACTTCACTTACTACTTTTGATTTAAGCGGAAGCAGAAAAAAAATACTTTACTCACGTATTGAATATTAAATTTTCCCCCATTAAATTGTTCCTTAACTTTTATGAATATAAAAAAATATGAAAAGTTTCAGATACCGAGAATGTACTTTAATTCATGTCCAATGCTCCCTCTCTCTGAAACCTGTTCTCTTTGGTATAACCTCAAATCCATTGCTATTTGGGATTTGTTTTGCAATGGGCGTTCATGTTTTCGCGTACACCCGCTAGATGTTGAGCTAGGTAGAGTTGAAAAACATTACATTATGTTAGTTGTTAGAAAATGTAATGGCTGGTTTTACTTTATTGTCACGTGTAAAGTATAACTTCACTCACTACTTTTGATTTAATATGTTTTTATTATAAAATGATTCTTATTGGAGTATTCGAGGAGAGGAAATGAAAATCCTATTCAGGTTGCCTATTCCGCCGCCCTACGCAAGCCTTTGCTCCCAACTTTCTCACTATACCACTTCCGTCTGGCCGAGGCGTATAGAAAGTTCAAAGAAAATCCGGCGAGCCGTAAAGGCGGAGATGATTGGTGTAGACAAGCCTCTAGCACTAACACTACTTGGCACTCACATTAACGCGCGAGGCACACACACACACACACACACACACTTTTATATATATATCCACTACAGACAATGGAATAAACGTAAATAGTATATACTCGTAAAATACTTCGGAGTACTGTAAGTGCTAAATGGACTCTGACCGCTCTTTACTATTGTCTTCGCTATAAGCATGGGCTTGTTCGAATTTATTATGATTACATTTTGTAACAATATATATCCTTAGTTTTCTGAATTTGGATCAAATATTTTTTCATTATTTAATTTAGACATTCATAACCATACAAGAAAGATTTATGTACATATTTATGTAGGGGATGTGCACTATCCCTGAAAGATCTCTTTTGCGCTCAGAACCTTCTCAGTACACAGCCAGCCTCCGAACAGTTTTCTCACAAAACAGTGGGCTGTAGAGGCTCCTAGCAAGAGAAAATCTAAGTGCAGCACTGCTGGATACAGACTCGAGGCCTCCGCGTTGCTAATCAGATACAACAAGCATAATAAGTGAATATGTTACCAATGGTTACAGAGCATGAAAGACTTGTTAGGAGATGCCACCCAATGGAGCTACATCCTATAGTGTTTTATTAATCATCTTTGTTAAGTAGTGGAAAGGTGGTCGCAGGGCTAGAAGCGTTTTAGCCTTCTGGGAAAGTTATTTGTGAAAGTGAGAGAGGCTATTGAGTAAAATGGCTGTGGATTGTATGGAATGTGAGGAAATATGTGAAAAGAATAATGAGATATACTGTTCCATCAGTTCTGTGATCAGTTCTGTATGGGGTATAGCCGGGAATGTGCGTGATCAACGTGATGTGTAATGTGTTTGTGTTCCGTTTGTATATTTAATCATCAAATTGACAGCTACTGTTTTAAAATCGATAACATTTTAATATCTTTATTTAATCTATCCAATGTATTTGTTATGATAGATTATATAAATTCCAATTCATATGTCACAATCAGATACATTGTATTTATGGATATTTCAAACATTAATTAATGTTTGTATTTCAAATTGTTTTGTCATATTATGAATGGCAGCCATTAAATAACAATATAACATGGCCCACACCATGTGCATAGATTTTACCATTTTAATTTACTAGTCTTTCTTGGAACAACGAAATAAAATCTGCATTACCTTTTTGTTGTTTTTTCGACAATTTAAAATTTACTTTTTTATCGCTGGGGAGGGGAAGGCATGCACACTGCTTAATCCTCTGCTACCAAGGAAGTTCTATCTAGTAACCTCTAAAGAGGTCAGAGATATTTTCCGTGATAGCGTGCTTCTTTTTGGGATCATCGACCGATTTTGGGCGTTCGCCCATCATCAGGATGCTTTTTGTCAAACAGATAACATAGACATGCACAGAGCAAACTTAGTTGATCCACTCCTGCTCTGTACAAATCTGTATTATCTCACTGTTTGATAAAAAGTATCCTGATGTTGGGCGAACGTCCGAAACTGGTCGATGACGACAAAAAGATGTAGGCTATCACGGAAAATATCTCTGAGCATTCCAGCTCTGCGGAACTAACCACAACAATTCTAAAGATGTCTTTGTTGATGTAGTAGTCTGTGTATTGTGCGAGGGAAACTGTGTGTGGGCCTATACTGAGCTTACAGTTTGTCTATTTAGGCTAAAACAATACATTTGGACTCATCAAATATTTCGGCAGCGTCCACTCTACACATCTAACAATTTAAAATTCCGCAAATTTAATAGGTTATTTTAATATAACCGCAAAGTTAATAGGTTATTTTCATTGCACGCGGGATTGTCCACTCGTTTTCTTGATCTAGATTACACAATCCGTACATGTTCCCATCCAGCAATAGACTCCATTTAAGTGCGAATGTTACAATCGGGTGTGAAACACTCTCACGAATTATTTAAAATTTACATTTGAAATAAACAACATTTCTCAAAATTATTCATGTTTACTATATATTTATGGTATTCAATGTTATAACAATGGAAGAATAAAACCACTTTATTTGTAGCAAGCACGACCTCCCCAAAACCCCCCATAAATGTATTTTATCGGAAAAATATTTCAAATAAAAGTTATAGCTCCGTATTGTTTAAGTATGTTTGGTGCATCAAGTTTAAAGAAACTCGTCGGAGACGTTTTCGAGAAAATCGCAAATGAAGTAAGGAAGAAAATCCTTTCAGTAAAGTTGTACTTCCGGTTTGGCCGAATGTGACCAAAATCTAATTGTCAGGTGGTATTACAGAACTTAAAAGAAATATTATGTTTGAACTTTTTCCGACTTTCAGGTTTTGAATTAGTTGACCAACCGCCCCCCCGGGAGTGTACACACACACACTCACCCACACCCATAATTAGCTAAAAACATTTATTTCGTGCTTGGGGTAAAACAGGTATTTCCTGTGAAAACTCAATTTCAAAAATCTGGCATGTCCGCAAATCGCAATACTTCCTCTTATTAGAACTAAGGGAAAACAAAATTCGAAGAAAAGTACGACTTTACTACCACTTACATAATATTGAACATCAAAAACATTGCTCGAATTGTAAGTTTGAAAAAAGAAACTGTTCACTGTTTAAAGAATAATTTTCTGAGTTTTCCTGGAGTTTTCTTTAAACCGTTTTCTAAAAACTTGAAATGCCTATTATTTTTATATGAAACCTTTTTCCGGTAAAATTGATTTGGGTGATTTTTCTCACCTTATATTTTATGTGTAATTATGTATTTATTCTTTTATTGTTTAAATGTCCCACGTTTGAAGCAAATTTGTCACAATTAGAATTGCAATAATTGCTAATAAGAGAAACTTGTATTAATATTTCATACCAGATTTTCGCCCCTGTATTACTGTACAGTCTAACAACAAAGCTTTTTTTGCAGTCTCATTTTATGGCATGAACAAGTTGAAATATTTAGCAAAAGCATAACAATTAAAATAAAGTTTTTTATATTTATTTTTTATTATGTTATGAAAAGCTTATTAAAATTTTTATTATCATTGCGATTGCCCTGGAGAACTTTATGGTCTTGTAAGTGAATAGCGCGCTCGCTTTTTCACAGAGCTGTTTACATTTCCAGTAATTAAATTATGAATTATGAATTTTATAGTGGGAAGTTTAATTTCTTTTATTATTATTATTATTATTATTATTATTATTATTATTA
>JAAEAF010009207.1:0-44607 GCA_011037195.1 Triatoma infestans
TGGAATTATCCCAAAAAAGACTACAGCAATTTTCCTTAAACTTGCAAATGCTCACTGCACAAATAAAAATGAATCACTTTTATTTCAACATTTTTATACAAAAAATTGATTTTACACTTTTTCAGTAGCCTGCCAGCTTTCGGATAGTATTCTTTCGTTACAGACAATGAGCTGTAAGAGGCTTCTAGGAAGAAAAAAATCTATAGCCCAGCGCTGGTGCCTTCGCGTGCGAGTACCAGCGCACTACTACTGAGCAAATTCTATCTCATCTTTTTTTTAAAAAAACTCTGAAATAGTAATAAATTGCACAAAATAAGGTAGTTACATTTCTGATATATAAAAGTCTAAAAATCAAGATTTAATATATTGATAAAATAATTTTTCCTGGATATCGCAAATTTTATTATTTTTTAAATATTTTAATAAATTCTTAGTTTTACTTAATTTTGAATATTTTTCCAACTTTATCATATTCTTTATATTACTCTTCTTCTTCTTTCTAGGTATTTCCCTAATCAGGGTTCCTTGCACCAAGTGACCATACATTGTTATTGTGGGCGCTATTCGTACATAAACCTCGCGCAGCCATGATTTCCTGTGAGTTAGACCTGTGCGATCTAATTATCTCAAAGTCTGCCTCTTCTCAGCCTACAAGCGGATTGCCAGTTAAGAGCTTTTATTGGAAAGCCGTATGTCACCCATGTCCATACCACAATGATTTCCGTTCATTTATTCGGTCTGCTATGGTACGCATCGCGTCTGCGGTCTCCCTTAAGACTGCATTGGGAACTCTATCGAGGATTGTCTTATGTATACACCTCCTCCAAAAATCCATTTCCGTCGCATTCAATGCATTTTGCATCCTGCCTTTAACTGTCCATGCCTAGGATCCATACAATATCAAGCTTCCTACTAAGAGGTATAGATTTTATGCTTTGTGGGGATGCTAATATCACGTTTCCAAATTACAGAATGTAACATGTAAGAACATGTAACAGAATGGACAACATTACAGAGTGTTGCAGTTCTGCCTTTAACAATTTCATCCTTAATATCCTCGATACACGTACCGTCTCTATTTATAACTGAACCCAGGTAGGTACCTAACGCTTGAGCATCCCCCAGTAATCTCATCCCCAGCCAAACAAAGGTCAGGTACATGTGGTTTGCTCGCCACATACCTAGCATCTTCCACGTCCTGCGCGACAATGACCAAATCATTGGCATAGCTCAGGGAATAAATGGTAATATCGTCCACAGCAATACCCATTCTTTCACATTACTCATTAATAATTCTTTATATTTGTTGTGGTGGTTGGTTCCTCAGAGCTGGAAAGCATCAGAGACATTTTCCGTGGTAGCCTGCTTCATATTGTGAAGACACTCAGAGGGTGATAACTAAGTTTGCTCTGTGCAAGTCTGTGTTGTTACATTGTCTGTAAAACTCATCCTGAAGATGGGCGAACGCCCGAAACCGGTCGATGACCATAAAATGAAGCAGGCTACCACGGAAAATGTCTCTAATTCTTTATATTACTCATTAATGTAAAATTGTAGGTGTGCAAAAATGTGGAAAAACATCTTAGGTAAATAAAATGAATATCTACCATAGCTCTCCTTTTCAATCTTTTAGCACCCATGCTTGACGCTAATAATGTTGGTTATATATTCAGGCAATAGTTCAAAAAAAGACAGTGGCTATAGCAGAGTCAAAAGGATTATCGTTTAAGCTTCAGAAATAAACAGTTGTTTTAAGGATATGTGAAGACAGACTTTCTAAAACAATAATTTTTGAATGGTAATTTGACAAAAGAAGAGAATAGGGAGGCTGAATAATAAAAATGAAAAGAATATGATAAAAGATTGATAAAATTGTATTGAGCCGTATATTGTATTGAAATGACACTGAATTTCAATTTTGAAATTTAATATGTTTAAGTTTTCCAGTGAAAACTCTAATTAGAAAATTTAACACTTCTTCTTTCAGCAGTTACAGAATGTAACATTTGTGTGAGTTTCACGGAGAATTAGAAGAGGATTTTCCGATTTTCAGTTAACCATTGGAAAGTAAATTGGTGTTTCTCACTACTATCAGATAAAAATAACCCATGCTGAATTATAATAAGAATTTATATTAGTAGAAAAAGATGATTAAATAAAGTAATAGACATTAGATGAACAACAAAGCAAACACTTCCTTTTTGGGAAATTTATATCATTAATGAGTGATATTAAATTGGCTAACATTATTAGATCTGGTTCTATTTCTTGTAAAAGGGAATTAATTTTAACTGAGGTAATTGTAACTGATGACGATCGCTATAAAATTTGTGACCTCAGTATAACTAGAAAGACTCCAACTGAAGAAACTAAATTACAATTATTCTTATACGTTAGTTCTAGATTCCTTGAACTTTATAATATGTAAAACCTTGTGGGTTTAGTTTGTCATCATCAGTTCTACACACACATACCTAGATAGTACACTATTTAAGGCGGATCAATAATGTTAATAATTGCAGAAGAATGAAATAGGACAACTGTATGAAGAGTCTATTACAGTTATCATGCAATAAATTAGATGAATAACTTCATTTTATATTACAATTCTACTGACATTTACACACCTCATTGTGTAATATGTTATTTAAAGTTATAATCAACAGATATAAAATAGCAATTTAACTATTATTAGCAAAATGATATACAAATAGTTGTTGCTCTAAAAACTGGCTAGTACTTAAATTGAGAGCATTTAAATTCAACTTCTCTGGATAAATTTGAGTTTCTTAAAATTTATTAATCTGTAATATTTATGTTAAAATTTTAGGTTCTCAGTTTGGGGTTATCACCGTTACTAGAACTCTCATATATGGTTTAAAATTTCATTCAAATGGAGCGAGATTTATTTTAATGAGTGTCAATCAAAAGCAAGTAATTAATTTAAATATAATTGAAAAAGAAAGATAATAAAACGCCACAATTTTTGTATAAACTGCTTAGTACATTATAACAGTACTGATTTCAACCAAGTGGTTCAAAAAGATGCTCTAAATTTGACAGAATTACTCTCTTTGTGTTAGCTGCGTTACAGATTGAACGTTTAATAGAATTCATCAGTAGCCAAGAACTTTGTCAATAGCAAGATACTCTCTTTCTAGAGCGATAGTTCTCTGGTGATGAACTAAACAAACAGACGGAACATTTGAAACCTGCTTATGTAACTTGAAGCTAAAATATTCCATGAGCTACACTAATTCGTCAATCGGTTGCTGCACTTCCTTTAGGGTATTAGAACATCATCAACATAAATCTGACTCGTAAGTATTGCGTTCGCCAAAGGAAAGCGATGTCCTTCATTCTTGAGGAGCCAAACAAGTTCCATAAGTGACAGTATTTAACTCATACTCAACCAAAAGAGTTGTCATCTGGAGACCAGAGAATATGCATCGACGAGATTGTAATTCTTCTATTATTTACAGCTAAAGGTATGTATCACTGACCTAGTACACGGTCTATTAAACTTCCAGCATGATGGATAGCTTCACAGCATTCATCACTAACGATTAGCTCAGTGGATTATCGGTAGCAAATGGTATTTAATGGGGGTCCGGATAGTACTAAAAATCGGATATTGCTAAGTATTTCACTACTTCTCTCGGCATCTATTTGGTTCCTTTTTGCGCACTGAATTTTAAAGGGCTCATCAGATTCCTTGTGTAGACATTGTGAGAGAGAAGAAGAAAAACCCAACCTTCTTGTAATAAACAGCTTGGGTTGTCAGGAAATTATGTTCTAGACCTTCTGGCGAAACCGGATAGCTATGGAAGATCTAGACCGATTATACAACCATTATACGGTTCCTTACAGCCAATAATTCAACAATCGCAACACATCTTCCTGCTTTTCAACATTCTATCTTTTGGCTAATGGGGTATTTAGTAGAACATTATCAATTAAAAATCTTCAAATCCTTACAGGTTGCCACCAGATTGATTGCGAGATAAAATTCAGCAACTAAGCATTCCCAGGAAAAATGAAAATAATTTTCATTTCAGAGTATAACGATTGAATTGATTTCCGATGGGTAGTAGAAAAGGTGACTTTGTTCTCTGGAGATTTTCAGCAAAGAAGTAGAATCGATGAGGAACTCATCAGGATATATGGAAACTGTAGAATAATCCTAATAAGAGAATGACAACTTTTCACTTTGCGCCTGATGTGGTAGGAAGGTGGTTTCTTCAGAGTTCCCCTCTGCACTGGCACAAATAATGCCTGAACATGATCAATTAAATAGGAAATGGTACGACATGGAACTTGTAAGTTACTATCGCTGCTTTTGTGGTGAACTGCTGGTGGCAGAACATATCAATTTTGAATGTCACTTGAACGTTTTATTACAAGCTCAATTTCCAGAATACGAATATAGGCGAGCAAAGGATTCCATGTGACTCTAAATAGCGACGATCTTCCATTATTGATGGAAAATAAATACGCATATGAAGCCTTAAGCACCTTTGCAAGGCTGGGAATCTAAGAAAGCGAGAAACAAATAGGTAAATAATCGGATGATTGTTTTCTCTGAGTACAAATAACATCTGTTATTTTATCCATCGTAGCGTGCATAATCCTTTTATTCCTGACCGGTTTTGCATTTTCATCCATCATTAGAGCAAATTCACCAAGTTCGTGTAGAGAGTTCACGTCAACGCAATGTTTCTATTACACTCACACTTGTTGGTTTGTTGGATATCCGATAACCTCCCGCACATACATGAATTGAGGGCAATTTATTTTGATGTGGTATATATGTAGTTAGAATAGGTTAGATTTAGGATTTTATGATTATGTAATTTAGAAGTCCCTCCGAAACAATATTGAGACCGGGGAACTAGTGTACTTTTGCGAGTGTATATTGTATGAACTTCGGGTCATAATGAGCGCAAGACTCGGAACAGTTATGGCTAGTCAAAAAAAAAATCTTTTAGAGGTAAATTATAGTTCTGCCATGTTCTAATCACTCACTTAGACTCCTCTGCAAACATTAATGATAACAGTTAATATAATGATAACTACTGTGTTCAATGATAACATTTTATTACAAGCTCAACATTTTATTCCAGTCCAAATTGATAAAGACCCCATTACACAAAAATTTCAAATTACCACTCTCATTTAGACTCTTCCCAAAAATCTTCCCTGACTTGTAAAAAGACTATGATCAATACTGTTGTTCCTTTTTTTATAAGGGTTGCACAAAAATTGTCCTATAATATTCAACTATTATTTAACTGAATTACGACAAGGATTGTGGGCTGTAAAGTACGCATAGGCATTTCCACAATTTATTAATTTATATTTATTTAAGTTCTGAAATAAAGCAAAATATATATACAATTATTGTGGTTTCAAACCCATCTAAATCAAGATTCTTCAGAAAATTAAAAAAAACTAGTATTAAATATTGTTTTGAGTTTCAAAATTACATGTTAAAGCTTAGTATAGAGTGCAATCTATCATTTACTTTGATTGTAAAGACTTTTTGATTGATTTATAAAATTACGCGTACTTTAATTATTAAACATATTACATTATTTTTTTTTATTTTATACTTTTATATATTTACAAACTAATTACGAAATACTTACGGAATATAAATAAATAAGAAATGTATAAATATATATTATATATAACTGGTGATTTCAATCCTCAAATGTGTTGCAAATTTAAGTGGAGCTCATTAAATTAACCTTTTTGATTGAGTATTCTGGCAAAACGGATGTTACAACGGTAGTAAGAGGTCAGAACAAAGGTTATGCAGTTCGAATTTAAGTGCATGAACATTAATTTTGCACGTACATCATTACTAAAATATATTTAAAAATTTCTGAATTATATATATTATATTTATAATATTTATTATATATAAAAATAAGCATATAAATTATATATATATAAAACATTAAAATAGATTTTTTTCATTCAGTAATAAAAATTCGCAATATTTTACCATTTATAATATTTTATATATCATTATTTAAAATATATATATCATATAAACGTTTTTTAAATATGTATAAATCATTAAAAATAAGAAATATTTATGGAAACGTAATAATTATTTTGTTGGTTTATGTAATGATTGTGTAAATTGTAGCAATTGTCTGGGCTAAGTGTAATAGATATTACATTCTCTTAACAACAACTAAGTAAAAGCACCAATTTTTTTTTCTTTTCTTTTGATATTTTTTATTTATCTCAACGTTTTGACTAATATTGTTCTCTTTCTTTATAGAATATCTTTAATTTAAAGAAAAATAAAGAAATTAAGAGAATATCCATGTTATTAATACTTTTTTCATGTATATGTTGCTATACTATGTGTTGTATATATACAGTAACAACATGACTGTATAATGGTTATGAGAAGGAGAGAATTGGGTTTGAATGATAAACTGAAAATAATGCTGAACCAGTATAATGAGAAAGTAACATAAACTGCCAGAACATTACACAAATATAGAAATTTGTAGCGAGATATTTAGAGTGAGGGAAGAGAAGGGAAGTAGTTGGTTGCTGACAGGTTGTAACTGTTGCATAAACTGTTGAAAGACTGTCCCTTGTAGGGCTTGCGCAGCTGTATTTAAACAGAGTCTTCACTCTAGTCTGGCCTAATTAGCGAGTGAGACTCTCAAGTTTATGTTTCTCTCTCTCTCTCTGCTTTAGATCCCTCTCTTCGGATTCTAAGACAATGTTAACAACAAATGAATAGCTTCTCTTAATTTTTACTTTCTCCAAGTGTGAGATAGTATTCCGACCGTCTCATCAACTTTTCGAATCTGAGTTTTCACCTGCTATGAAATTTTTTTGAAGTTCCTCTGAGTAATTAAAAAAACCTAGTGTGAAACACTCTTACAACATTCTTATTAATATAATTGCTTGTAAAATTACAAATTTTCTTTAAATTTCAAGTTTGGCTCCTTTGGCTCAACATAAATAAAGTACCACCCTACTAAATCCAAGATTGGGAAGTGAAGAGCGCGCCAATAACATAAGCCCTTCGTGTGTATGTTTAGTATGAATGTATTTATTCACGTGAATGTATTTATTAGCGAGAACGTATTTATTAGCGTGAACGGTATTTAGTAGTGTGAATGTATTTATTGGAGAGATGTCTTTATTAGCGAGAATGCTGATATAAATAGTTAGGTTAATATTTTATCTTCAATGTTGGGCTCGAAAGAAATTATATAAAAGTATTTCAACCCCTTAAGTTTAGCTTAATTTAGATTTAGTCTCTTATAGAGGGTGGAGGAATATAAGTTAAAAGTACTGCACTAGTCAGTAACTCATAAATTAGCCTCCTTAAGTGAAAGTTATACTATTAAAATATCTAAAAATCACATTATTACATGAAAGAATCATGGTTTTTGCTTGGGTTGTTGAAATAAATACTCCAGAAACTAAGGGATGGCACAGCATAGCAATAGCATTCCCCTCGTCGACCAGATCAATGAAATAAGTGGGGAAGTGTGGGAAGAATCAACCACCAATGGTTCCACCCTGCTCTGCCAGGCAAAGTGTCGTGAGTGGACGCCAATTAAGGGAATGGTGCCATTCCAGCTCGAGTGGCAGAAGAAGAGAAAGATACTTAAAAAATGTGAAGCGCTAATGGCCATAAGTCGTCGATGCACCTCCCAAAAAAATAAATAAAAAATAGCATTCTATCTAAAGTCTATTGTTTGGAGAAATGTTTCATATAAAAGCGATGGGCTTATATCTGTGTACTTAGCATGGCCAAGTTTAAAGGAAATTATTATATACATATTCCAAATAGTTCTAAAAAAACACAACACTCATTGTGTAAAATTACACTTCGATTATCCGATTTATTGCAAACTTGTGATTCTAGCAAAGCTTTGAATTTATTTAAATATTAAGTATAGAAAGTTTATTGAACTGAAATTGCTTCAGAGAAATGCTTTACATTATTTTTAGCTCAAAAAATCAATTTTTCCAGGAAAATATTATAAGTACAATTGATAGGTGTTTATGTAAATATTTAGTACAGGAAATTTAAAGAATCCGTTTCGGAGAAAATCCCGAAAAACTAAAGAAATTAAAAAAAAAAAATCTTGATCGTCTTACTTCCGCTTGATGGTTTTTTCCGAACCTTCGCTGTAATTTCTCTAAAATAGTTCCAATGGTTTTCTTTGAATTTCTTGTAGTATCAATACTTCAATTCAATGTATCGTACATTTAAAGGTAATTTATATAATGTTAATATGATAATAATATTTATAATATATATGTAATGAATGTATAAAAAAGACCAATGCATTGCATCTCATTGTAAACTACGTGCCTTTGCTAGGCGTACCTGGAAATGCCGGTGTGTCTGGAGAGAATATTGGACCCCTCTAACGCAGATGCAACAGAGAGACCGAAACATCACCACATGCGCTGGGAAGCTGTCCACATAATATGCTCCACAATACGCACCGTCACCGCTCCACAGGGTAAAACACTTAAACATGGACCTTCTCAAAGAAAAGGGAAATGAATGCATGGAAGTGGTAGTGGAGAGGACATGCAGAGAACAACGGGTACGCTGAAATAACTGCATTCAAGGACGATTGCAAACTATCTTAGATCATAGACCCTATGATGTGCTTTGAGTGCAGCGACCTAGAGCAGGCCACAATTGTTCACGAGGAGAAGAAAGCCATATACGAAAAGTGCACTCCTTTCTATAACGAAAAATTTAGAGAGCGGTTTGGGAATATATGGACCGCGGATTATGGTTCGGAGTCTATGGAACTTCCCAAGGGCAATATGATGGATGCCAGAAGTATAAAAATATATTTAATTTGAAATTATCAAATTATGAACAAAATGTAACATTCCCTAGTAAAAAGGACTATTCAGGTAGAAGACCACTATTGTCTTTTACAGTTCATGAACTTGATAGCATTGTCTACCCCTCCTTGTCACAGCGGAAGACTTGAACGAACAATTAGAAGGCATTCTTTCATGACACTCTGAGCTAGACATTCTACGAGTAGACATCAGTGCCACTTTAAGTTAAAACATAAGAGCTTTGCATTTGATCTAGATAAATAATTGATGTTACACATAATAATTGTGATATTGTAAAATATTTAAATATCTTTAAAGATAATATATTAATTTAATCTACCAGTGTTTTCTGGATTATTTCCTAATACTTCTATCTCTATCTCAATCATACCCACAAGCCCTTCTCTAAACTGCTCGTGCTACACACGCTACTACAAACATACAAAACATCCACACCAGTCACATTTCAGCAACTTGGGACATCCTGGAGGGTATAGGCAGTGAACCAAACATTTGACTTTCCTAGCAGAATCAATTATTATCGATTCTCTGGGAATAATTAATCACCACATATATGGCTGACCTCGCAAGGGATAGTCAAACACAACACATCAATCTATTTAACAAACTGACAATGCCTTATCCATAGATTGCGTGTTTATTGCCGATTTATATGGACTTTGCTCTGCCATTTTTATCTATTCTACTCAGGCTGGTTAATAATTACCAATAACTTTTCTATCGCTTTTACGAATGTCACAAGACCCACTTCATGTTTTCATAATGTGCATTCTCTGAAAGCATTGCTAGAATTCCAAATTTGAAGAAAATCGGTTAACCGGAAGAAACAACCGAAGTTTCCGAGTATTTTTAAATTAACTCGAAAACGATTACAATGATTTCTTTTAAACCTGGAATCCAAACTTCACAGTTAAATTTTTATTCGAAACTCTTCTTTTTTTTTTCTCAAAAATTGGATTTTAAATTAATCAAGTTTTGTGGAATTTATGGCATTCAATTTCAAAATTTGGGTTTGATTGTATGTTATTGGCGTGCTTTACACTTCCCTCTACCTGTTTGGGTTTATACATGTCTCCTCACCATTACTATTATATCTGTCTTAGGACAAATAAGATAAGAAAATCATCTGTCGGAATTATTCATTCCTTGAACTATCTGTGATTATTAAAAGAGTTATTGCAAAATTTTTAAAGAAATTGTCACAAAAATTTATTGTTTATGAAATCAATTTGCTAACATTGTATACGACTGTGTAATTATAAGATTCTCAATAAATAAATTTATTGTTGTTCTCACAAAATGATATTTACTGAAATTATAAAGAATGACTAACCAGTTACGCCACAAATTCCATACAGTAATTTATTGATAATAATTCCAATATTTAGAAATTAAACATTAATTGCAAATAATAATATAATACTAATTATAGTACATAATTTTAACTTTGTGTTTAGTTATGAGTAAAATAAGGTAATTGTAATTTTTTTTTGTTTTTTTTTGAGAAATTTTATTGTACAACTAATTTTAAGTATTCAACGCAACGAAGATAAAAATCAATCTAAAGCAATCAATTAACTGAATCAAAATTTTAAATTAATTCGTTATTTTATTTGGTTGCTTAAATTTATGGTTTCTTTATTGTGTCTTTAAAGAATTCTAGGAGCAGCCACTAATATTAATGTTGGAAAACGAGGGTACCTACATATGAAAGAACATGACAATCACTGTGTATAGTCGATTGTGGACAACTGAATTGAAGAACACTTCCTCCAGGAGTGAGTCCCTATGTAATCTCAGGCATTAAAAAATATGTTTCAAATGGCAATACGTCTACCTGTAAACCAGTGATGCCTTCAAAGTTGAAATTACTATCGATGTTTGATAGTATCCCAAATGTTTTGTTCGATAGAAAAATAATTTATGAAAGAGTTTGATTCTCGACGCCTTGATTGAAAATTGGTTAGAGTTTCAGACTGTTACGCTTTGTTGCGATAAAGGGAGTGATTCTGACTCAGGTTTGATTTTTGTAAATATATGAAGGTCGTTAAATAAATGATAAAAAAAAAATCTGGTGTGAAACACTCACACAACTTTCTCTTTACTCCGTTCTCAAAATGGATTATTGACAATTTTATAGTTGTGTACCAAATTTAACGAAATTCGTCGAAAACGTGAAAAAAACTGTACAGTAAAAGCGCACTTCCGGTTTACTAATTTTCTTGAAACTCGGAATTTCAGCCATCTATTTATTTCTAACTACTTATGGTTGGATGATAGAATTGTATAATCAACTAGGATAGCACTTTGATGAAAATCTAACCCCAACCCTCCCCTAAAAGTGTCCTTAAAAGAATTTTCTCAGATAAATGTTTTTGATAAAAGTTGTAGATCTTTGCATGTTTAGTTTATATACGAAGTTTCAAAAAAATAGTTGGAGCCATTTTTGAGAAAATTGCGATAAAGTGAATAAATCATTTAGTAAAGTGGTAAAGTAAACGCACTTCCGGTTATCCGATTTTTTTCAAACTCGGAATTTCAACAACATATTTAATTCTAATCAACAATATTTAGATGACAGAATTGTCTAATAAACTGAAATAGCACTTTAGATGGAAACCTAACCCCACCCCTCCCTCAAAAGTGCCCTTCATGCATTTTTCGGAGAAATGTTTCAAATAAAAGTTGTAGCTCTTTGTATGTGTGGTTGATGTTTGAAGTTTAAAGAAAATCGTCGGAGCCATTTTTGAGAAAATCGCAAAAAAGTAAAAAATCCAACTAGTAAAGTGGTACTTCCGGTTGAGGAATTTTGACAGATAACGTAGTGTCAGATCCCACGGTGATACCTAAACGGAATATCAAGTTTCACCTTTCTAGGTTTTTCGTTTTTGAGCTATGCTGTTCACATACATACATACACACACACACACACACGGACACACACACACACGGACACACACACACACACAGACCATTTGCTAAAATCCACTTTTTTGGACTCAGAGGACCTCAAAACGGATATTTCCGGTGAAAACTCGATATCGAAAATTTGACACGATTACAATACTTCCTCTTACTAGGAGTAAGAGAAAGTAAAAAGAAATGGTGTTTTACAGCTAGAAATAATTTCTATTACATTTACACTTGCCCCATCTCTCTATTGGCTTTTTGATGCTGACGCTAAAGAAAAAAGAGAAAACCTTTGCTCTAAGTGTGAGTCAGTTTTGCACAGTAGTTTTTACTGCTCCGTTACTGTAAAACTTGATCCCAATATATATGACTTCTTCAGGTGACAAAACAAAACAAAACAAAAAAAAATCCAATGTTGCGGGATCCGAACTGTAAGGCGTATTCGGCATGACTTTCCAGTCTAATTTATCGAATTATTATTAGCCTCGATAGGGCAGAATATGGGGAAGGTTGTTCTGACGTAAGAGTACTGTCTCCCTAAATCACATCTTTTTTTTCAGAATCGCTGGTTTTTTTTAAAGGTTCCTCTGAGGTAGTTCCTCCATACTTGATATGGCGATTAATCCAAAAAGTTTTTTGGCGAGCGATTTATTCTTCAAAGTTAATTTGGTGACTACTAGTTAAGCACATCACATCATCATTTTATTCAATTACCCCAACACCGTTAAGAGGCTTCTAGTAGGGGATTCGCTAATAAAGATGAAGCTCATTAGCCATACATTATAGTGGGCGAGACAGAGTAAGTAATGCACAATTGGTGTGTATTTGGAACAGTGGTTGCAGCTGCTAATGCAGCTATTAAATGCAGCTTTAGTGTGACGAATTTGATTATGATTAGTCCCATTAAGTCAAACGTTCTTCTTATACAGATTCTCTTTGATTTTTTTAGTTCATTATCATTTATTTATAGTAAGTCCCTCATATTAATATGAGTATTACACACCAAAATATGTTTGCTAATCACGTTCATCTAGATAAGTGGTCAGTAGTGGCCTAAAAGTCCGCTAGTAAAATGTAGGCACTTACTATCTTTACTTATATCTAAACGTAAGAACAGTAAATAATTTACTCAATACAAAGATTTTATACAATTTTAATAGTTTCATTAAATGCTTTTTGATGTTCATTCTTTGATTTCCATTTTCTTTTTTGGTTCCATATGCTGGCACTATCCATTATTTATCTATTTGAATCTATATAATCTACTAATTAAACTAATTAAATAATTGCATTTTGACAATTTATTACACCATTAAATAAAATTCACTCTATACAAAAAGATTTTTTTAAAAGTAAAATTAATGTTTAAAATGTATAAAAAAAAAATCATGATTTCTTTAAAAATAAAAAATATATAAAATTAACAATGGGTCACAATCAAGAAAGACTAATAATGGAAGATGATTTGGAAAGACTCACGAATTTTTTCCAGTTATTACATTACTAATTTTTTCATAGTCTTTTAGATAAATACTGAAGGCAATATCATAATATAGATAATAGAATATTAAGTAATTTTCTTTGGAAATGTCCATTATATGCTTCACTATTTTGTGTTTGTTAAAATAACTTTATTAGATCGTTTGTTGGTACATTCTGTTCTATTATCAAATATTGTAAATTACAAAGAGCCATAATTTATAGTTTAAATGGACAATATTTTACTATGTCTTCGTACATAAAAATTACATAGAATATGGTATATTATATATTTTTGTATTTTTGCATATGAAATTTTTTTGCCTCTTTTTTTAAAAAAAAAAAAAAAATATATATATATATATGTATTTACTTTCAACATTGTACAGATACGTCCTTGGGATTGGAAATACTTAAACATTGTTCTCTTACTCTTCTCAGTTTGTGGTATCTTGAAAAATTAAGCAATACACACCCTTTGTATGTATTCTTCCAACCTAATATTGTATATCACTGACATCAATTTGGTGTAGTAACCGTGTATTATATGTAGTCATTATGTATCAGTATTATAATCCTGTACTTTCATAAAAAATTCTTGATTTCCAACATTATATTTATCTCAATGTGAATAATATTTTCATCTCATTATCATGCTTCCATTAAGTATGTAAATAACTTATAATAAATTATAATTTTATAAGTATTAGGTTTCAAAATATATTGTCATAAATGGGATATTTCATTATAATTAGCGGATGTTGATGAAAATAATATAAGGTTTCAGGTTCTTGCGTGTTCATCAAAGCTTACATATTCCGGTTTTGAGCCTGCGCTTAGCATCATCACAGGAAATTGTCTTAAATCTGAAGTCTAAGTTGGGTAATATATTAAAAATATCACTCAATAGCCAGATTCTAATTACTGTGTTTATTGGAACAGCCAATGAATGGTCAAAGTCTGCCTGGCAGCGATTTTTATTACGGGGACTTATAGTAAGCATGGCGTGGTTTTCACCATCGTTTAGTTCTGGTCTTCGCTACATAGTTTCGTTACTAACTACTTTAGGGAGCTCACTTTTTCTCACGATGCTGGATCAACACTGTCTTTTGTCCCTTACGGATTGCAAGCCCTCAATTCTCGTACCAAAGACGAGTGTGCTAGCCACTAGATCAACGCGTGAAATGCAATCACAACAAAAATAGCATTATAAAATATGGTAGAAGAAAAAAGAAAATATCTTCTTCACGAATTGAAGCTTCAACAGAACCCAAAGGCTTGATATCAAGCACTTTTTTTTTATTAGTTATTCATATAAAATCATTCATTTGTAGATTGTTATATGGGATTATTGGGCTGCGACCTGAAAGATATGTTGTGCCTCCCGGAGCCTTCTCACTGCACTGCCAGCATCCAAACCGTGCTCTTCAGCTACAGACAACACTGTCCATCACCGGACAGTAAGTTGTAGATGCTCCTAGAAAGGGAAAATCTAAGGGCAACATGCTGGATTCGAATCTGGGACCTCCGCATTGCTAGTCCACTGCGCTACCGCTGAGCTAATCCCTTCCCTTTCTTTTTGCTTAGGCCAATTAACTAGGGACGGAGATCCTAGTTTGTGTACTGTGTTTGTCTTTGTCTGTAAAGAATAGAGTGTAGGTCTTTAAGTGTATTGTGTACTGTTCTGATAAAGTGCATGGAGTGCTGAGCTGTGGTAACCCGTGGGGTCACTATTCCCAAGTAGTTGCGTCGTCTTGCCAGATTGTGTCTGTATTGGTAACTTCCGCGCGCGCCCGGTCGTCCGGCCAGACATCATGTTTCTCCTCTTTTTAATTCTCTCCCACCAATTCTCTGGCGCATTCGCGCCTTCTCTCGCGTCCCCGGATGGTGGTTCCCCTCTACAGCCACCCCTTTTTTTCATGGTTATTGATCCCTTTTCTTCGCATGTGGATTGGCTCGCTTCACGTGCATATATATGTATTTGTTCTCTGTGTCATCATTTACTGCCTCATCGTAAAATCACCCCTCCACGGGTGTATAGCGTTTACAACACAGGTCTTTCATCTCTGTTTCCAACCAGCTTCCGAGAGGTCTTATTCGCATCAACGAACTTCATTCACTAATTACCTTTCCCGCAACTTCCTTCATACACACACACACATACATGAACATATTTACACATATACGCAGCCTCCTTTATGCTCTTTTTCGCTTCCTAGCGTCTTTCATAGCTTCTCCGGCTCAACATACGCTTCTCATTCATCATAACTGCATCTTCAAGGTAAACCAATTAAAGATTTATTGTCTTTGTTAACTTTCATAATTGCGTGCTTCATTAGGCCCTCTAACGCTTCCGAGTTCACGCCTACGCGTTTACACCCCCCTTGCGGGCTTCATTTGATAATTGAGATAATCTCTTCAGAAGCAGATTATTGAATATTATTCTATGATTTTTTCGTATGCAATAATTTCTAAAACACACAATATAGTGTATTTTCCAAAATAATCTTCGCAACAAATACCACATAAAACCTAAAGGAAATAGATAAAATTTTAACGTATGGCAAATTTCTTAGATTAATAAAACAAAAATGAGACATGGGTTAACGAATTTTAACGAATTTTCACGGGTTGTAAAATTATTAAAAACTTTTGTGTTTTTGAGGGAAGAGATTAAGAATAATTATGCGGTTCAGTAATGAATGAATGAAATAGACTACCCTCCACTTAGAAAACAGAAGTTTTCTAAGTGGAGAGTAGTCTATCTTTATTAAACTGGTGTTGGAAAAAACAGGCATAGCAAGTTATATCATGAGCAATAAACTATTGATGATATTGCCAATTTGGGGAGAGTAAGGAAGCCGTGGTCTATTTCAAAATTTACTTGAAATCAGAGTAAAATGGCAATAGAAGAAGAAGAAGAAGACTGTCCTTGGAGCCGTTGGATTCAATAATGCACGGCTTATCTGTAGTGATTAGATGTTTATCGAAATCGCTTTCAATAAGAGCTAAAGTTTGAAAGGTTAAAATCCATTACGTCTTGAAATACCTATGATAGTAATATAAAGCTTTTACTAATTTTTTTGAAGCTCTTTGATAGTATTAAGAGGGATTAAGAAAGAATATCGTACACATAGATATGCCAGTTTTGATAGACAGGTTAATCCTTCAAAAGTTGATTTTAAAAATTATGAATTCAACCTAGGAAAAAAAACAAATCATATTTTATGAAATCATTACCACAATTTAATGAATGTTAATCTATCACTAGAAAAAAAAAAAAATTAAAGATGAAAATTACGATCTAATAGACAAGATAATAATTTTTAAGGACTTGACCTTGCTTTCTCTAAAGTAAACATTGCTTTAAAAAAGTGTCTTCATCTACCAATAATTTTTGCAATTAAACTTTCAATATTTTGTTGTTTTTATAAAATGAACATAAATATTTATTAAAAAAAAAAAAAAACTAAAATAACCTATTAGTAATGCTAAAATCTAGAAATCAGTACGTATTTATTTATTTCTCTTAGAATAAATAATTTATATCATTTCAATTATAGATTTTTATATCTGTATTTACACATTTATTTAACATTTTTATCGATATAAGATACACGCGATGTATCAAATTTTTTGAAAACTTAAATAATAGAGGACTTACCTAAGGGACAAATAAACAAAGTTTTAGATCTGTGTGAGTTGAGTGTGTATATTGTGTTATTGATCGAAGCATCTCGAAGTGGGGAAAATTCCAGGAAGCACATATTCGATTTAGGTCAATTATGCTGGCGAGGTAAACGTTTACCTCACACAGATTTTGACCGGACATGGGTATTTTATGGAGTACGTCTATGTGAGGAAGAACTGGACATCGGCCACATGTACATATGGGGATGCTGATATAGGTGACGCTTATCATACGTTTTTCATTTGTAGTAGAAGGAAACAGAAAGAGAGGAGCTGTGGTGAAGAACCGGTAGGATAACCCCAGAAAATCTGGTAGAGAAGATGCTACAGGAAGAAAAGGCATGGAGCTTAATTGCGGTGTATCCCGAGCGTGTCTTAAAACAGAAAATGAGAGGGTATGAATAACTCCCATCAATAGAGCATGGATAGGAAAGCACAATACGAGGCAACTCCTCTGATGCAATGTCATAAGTTGGCCCCAGAGGGGGTTTCCACGCCTGTTTTAATTGAGAGGGATTTCTAGTTGGTAAAAGACCCATACACCCGACGGAAGGTGCTAATGGGCGTTTTCCCCCTCTAGAAAAAAAAAGGCGAAGCTTTCGGTCAAAACCCGACAACTGGAACGTCAATTTTACTGAATGGTTTATTTTTTAGTTTCTTCCAATATTCTTGAATCTTTGAAAGGATTTTGCTTGATTATTGCATAAAACTACATACTATATTATGCTCCATCATTTCTATGAGCAGTAAGTAGGTATATGCTTTTCTATAAATTACCACTTCATTACAATGTGTGATTTTTTAGTACTTATTTACTCAGAGCTATTTTCCGTGATAGCCTGCTTCTTTTTATGGTCATCGACCGGTTTTGTGCGTTCGCCCATCATCAGGATGTTTATGTCAAACAGTGTAATTACAAAGACTTGCACACAGCAAACACAGTTGAGTGTATCACAAATATACTGTATTTGTTTTGCTGTGTGCAAGTCTTTGTAATTACACTGTTTGTCATAAACATCCTGATGACGGACGAACGCCCGAAACCGGACGATAACCACAAAAAGAAGCAGGCTATCACGGAAAATAGCTCTGATACTTTCCAGCTCTGCGGAACCAAACACAACAACTACTTAATTAATATAAATATGTATATGTAAAGTGGCTAGTTAGTGAGAGATTGTCAGAGTGTGCGCGCTGTGAGGGGCCTGTGCGTACGCTCAGAAAGCCGACACGGTAGTATATGTTAACAGAGGCCTCTACTCATTCGAAGTAGACGGCAAGATATAATTAAAATTATATTTGAAGGGAGCAGACAGCAGTGGGAGTTCGTGAGTGCATAAGTACACGCCGCCCTCATGCTGTGGCTGTTACTGCTCTATTACCTAGGTGAGTGCCGTTACATTTACTGCCGAGCTGTTTGGGCATGCCACGCCGCCTTGGAATTTAGTGATTTGGGGAAGTTTTAACTTTGTAATATTTGCTTGGGAATAGATTAACGGATGTTGCGTAATATTTGTTCACAAGTTAATTTTTTTGTTAATATTCCTTTAGATGTTCGATTAATTGATTGCCAATCAGTAGTTTATGTTTAGCTGGTCTTTAATAAATTTGCCATTTTTACTTTTACTTTCTCTTATTCCTAGTAAGAGGAAGTATTGTAATCGTGTCAAACTTTCGATATCGAGTTTTCACCGGAAATATCCGTTTTGAGGTCCCCTGAGTCCAAAAAAGTGATTTTTAGCAAATGGTGTATGTGTGTGTGTGTGTGTGTGTGTGTGTACGTATGTGTGTTTGTGGTGTGTATGTGTATGTATGATGTATGTGAATAGCATAGCTCAAAAACGAAAAACCGTAGAAAGTTGAAGCTTGATATTCCGTTTAGATATCACCATGGGATTCCATCTAAAGTGCTATTTCAGTTTATTAGACAATGCTGTCATCTAAATAATGTTAATCAGAATTAAATATGCTGTTGTAATTCCGAGTTTGAAAAAAATCGGATAACCGGAAGTGCGTTTACTTTACCACTTTACTAAATGATTTATTCTCTTTTACGCAATTTTTTCAAAAACGACTCTGACGATTTTCTTAAAACTTACTATATAAACCAAACATGCAAAGATCTACAACCTTTATTTGAAATATTTCTCTGGAATAATTCATTTAAGGGCACTTTTAGAGAAGGGGTAGGGTTATGTTTTTCTCTAAAGTGCTATCACAGTTGATTATACAATTCTATTATCCAAACAAAATTAATTAGAAATAAATAGATGGCCAAAATTCCGAGTTTTAAGAAATTTAGTAAACCGGAAACTGCGCTTTTACCGATTTTTTTTCAGTTTTCGACGAATTTCGTTAAATTTGGTACATAACTATAAAATTTGTCAATTATAATTTTGAGAACAGGAGTAAGAGAAAGTTGTATGAGTGTTTCACACCAGATTTTTTTTTTCAGTGACATTGTTAAACTTTAAGAAATACTTGTTTTAGAATTTCGTTTAGTTTGGTTGGTAATATTTCCTTAATAAGATAGATTAATGAACTGCGAATCAGTATATGTTATAATATTGTTTTTACTTTCTCTTACTCCCCTAGTAAGAGGAAGTATTGGAATCGGGTCCAAATTTTCGATATCGAGTTTTTCACCGGAAATATCCGTTTTGAGGTCTGCTGAGTCCAAAAAAGTGTTTGTTTTAGCAAATGGTTTGTGTTGTGTGTGTGTGTGTGTGGGTGTGTGTGTATGTATGTGAACAGCATAGCTCAAAAAACGAAAAACAGTAGAAAGTTGAAACTTGATAATTCCGTTTAGGTATCACCATGGGATCTGACACTACGTTATCTGTCAAATTCCTCAACCGGAAGTACCACTTTACTAGTTGGATTTTTTTACTTTTTTGCGATTTTCTCAAAAATGGCTCCGACGATTTTCTTTAAACTTTAAAAATCAACCACACATACAAAGAGCTACAACTTTTATTTGAAACATTTCTCCGGGAAAATGCAGTGAAGGGCACTTTTGGGGGAGGGGTGGGGTTAGGTTTCTATATAAAGTGCTATTTCAGTTTATTAGAAAATTCTGTCATCTAAATAATTTTAATTAGGATTAAATATGTTGTTGAAATTCCGAGTTTGAAAAAAATCGGATGACCGGAAGTGCAATTACTTTACCACTTTACTAAATGATTTATTCACTTTTTCGCAATTTTCTCAAAAATGGCTCCGATGATTTTTTTTGAAACTTCGTATATAAACTAAACATGCAAAGATCTACAACTTTTATCTAAAACATTTCTCTGGAAAAATTCTTTTAAGGGCACTTTTAGGGGAGGGGGTGGGGTTAGGTTTTCATCAAAGTGCTATCCTAGTTGATTATACAATTCTATAATCCAAACATAATTAGTTAGAAATAAATAGATGGCTGAAATTCCGAGTTTCAAGAAAATTAGTAAACCGGAAGTGCGCTTTTACTGAACAGTTTTTTCAGTTTTCGACGAATTTCATTAAATTTGGTACACAAAGTATAAAATTTGTCAATTATCATTTTGAGAACTGGAGTAAGAGAAAGTTGTGTGAGTGTTTCACACCAGATTTTTTACAATTGTAGATTTAAATTTTTTCAATTTCTTTACAACTTGATATTTCAATATAAAACTTTTACAATTATATTCGATTTCTTATCTTCTCCCTTCTCTATACACGTTCCCTCTCTCTTGACCCCCGATTCCCTCTTATCTTCCATCCTATACCCGAACCCCCAAAGTAGCTCCCTCTGAGTGCTGAGAGCTACATATACATTAAAAGCATTGTTAAAATTACAAATTTGAAGAAAATCGGTTGACCCAACGTATGATTTTACAAAATAATGCTAATTGCACAAGTAAAAAATCTATCTTTACTTTTTTTTGGAACATTAAAAAAAAAAAAAATGGTTTCTTGTGTTAACAGTAGTTAATATAAGAAAGCTGCGTAAGTATTTTACACATAAGTTTGTAAGTGTTTTACACAGAAAACATGTCATCGATAATTAACACTGCCAATGAATTTAATAAGGAAAGTAATTTGCCAACAAATAGTCAAGTTGCACATTCCTTACAAAGATAAAATATATTATAATAATCGATTTTTATGATCATTTGTTGAAAATTTCTATATTTTTATGAGACTAATAAAAAACATTGGATTACTGTTAAAAAATATTAAGTACTGATATTTATCTTTATTTGCTATTTCATTTTTTACTTTTTTTCTTTTAGTTTAATACTTTAATAAAATAATTATGATTTTTAATTTGTCATTACGTTAGCATTTATCAGTTATATTAAGTAAACTTGTTATTGTGAGAGAGAATATTGCATGATAAGTACCTAGCAGAAAGAAAAAAAATAAAAAACAAAGCACGCTACGTGACAATGTCCGTACTGCACTGAGCACTACTGAGCAAACTCTGTACAAGACAACATGATAGTGCTCGGCAGGCAGAACAACCAACGTACTGAACTATGACTTCTGACCTGCACAGTATACTTCTATATAATACAAAACTTTTCTACTTCCGCCACTTTATTCTTATCTTAGTTTTTGTCTTTTTTTTTATTTTTATTTTTAAACTATTGCAAAATATTTTAGTTAGTGAACTTTAAAGTTTTTTTTTTTTTTTAAAAAAAAAGAGTATAACGTAGTTGTTTTATTTAAAAAAATATATGTGTACGTAATAGTGGTGTGTGATTATGGAGGCTAAAGATGGGCTAATCAGCTTCCCAAATATGGTCCAAACTAACATGCCTTAGGGTGAACACAATAAATCATTGGGTAAGTTCAGAAGCGATTTCTTTGTTATCATCTAAACGTAGTGGCATTTCTACAAGCGCTTACTTTGCTAAACACTTTTATATCCCCGATATATATTATATGTCTTGTTGACCTAATTTGGAAGTCAAAAAGTTTTTAAATTGATAAAAATATTGATTTCAAAATTAGTTAAATATTGCAAATAATGAAATTTTGAAAGTTTTATACGATTAATTAATTGATATTATACATAATTTCTTTGATGATAAATTAACAAGCAATAAATTGATATGTTTGACATAAACTCAGTTATAGTTCAACATCACTTCAATTTTAAGGCCACCACAATGCAATAAAAGGGTTTATTCATCCAAATTCATTACAGCTTTCAACGAAGTCGTTCATATTCACTCAATAATTTTTTTTTTGTTTAGTTATTACTTTCTCTTACTCCTAGTAAGAGGAAGTATTGTAATCGTGTCAAATTTTCGATATCGAGTTTTCACCGGAAATATCCGTTTTCAGGTCCCCTGCGTCCAAAAAAGTGTTTTTTTGGAAAATGGCTTGTGTATTCGTGTGTTTATGTGAATAACATAGCTCAAAAACGAAAAATCACAAAAAGATCAAATTTGATATTACGTGTGGATTCATTCAAATTTGATAAGTAATACCGTGGGATCCAACAGTAGGTTATCTGTCAAAATTACTTAATCGAAAGTACCACTTGACAAAGTGTTTTTTTTTTTGTTTTTTCTACTTTTTTGCGATTTTCTCAAAAATGGCTCCAACGATTTCATTTAAACTTAGTATATTAATTACAGATACAGTGATCTGCAATTTCTATTTAAACATTTTTCCGGGAAAAATGCATTTAAGGGCATTTTTGGGCAGGGGTGGGGTTAGGTTTTCCTCTAAATTGCAGTTTCAATTTATTAAACAATTCTTTCATCTAAATAATATTATTTAGAATTAAATATGTTGTTGAAACTCCGAATATAAAGAAAATCAGATGGCCGCAAATGTGTTTTATTTGAAAAGTATTTTTCAGTTTTTTTTGCTATTTTCTTAAAAAACGGTTCCAACGATTTTCTTTAAACTATGATGTAAACTACACATATAAAGAGCTAGAACTTTTATCTGAAACGTTTCTCCTGGTAAAGTCATTTAAAGAGGGCTTTTCGGGGAGGGGCGGCTTTTTGTTGTCTTTAAAGTGCCATCGTAGTTGATTATACAATTCTACTATCTAAACAAAATTAACTATAAATAAATAGGTTAGCCAAAATTCTGAGTTACGGGAAAATTATTAAACTGGAAGTGCGCTTTTACTGAACAGGTTTTTTGCTATTTTCTCCATAATAACATCGACGAATTTCATTACATTTGGTGTACTGACTATAAAATTTATCAATCACAATTATGAAAACTGGAGTAAGAGAAAGTTGTGTGAGTGTTTCATACCAGGTTTTATTAAGTGATGGAACCTTCCAGGGTATCTCAGACTTGTTGAATAAAAACAAACCTCATTGGCGACTTCATGGTCCTTTCCTTAAAATGATGAATTTGAAGTTATAACTATTTCCATAGTGATTTTTTTTTTTTAAATAAAAATACGAACCGTATTTAATATTATGTTTCCATTGAATATTATTGAGAAATAACAAAAAAAAAAAAAAGATGTATCAATAAAAGATAATATTAAATATAGTACAATTACATGAATAAAATTATGCCTCTAAAGTAGTCACGAATAAGCAAGCGCTGGATAATAATAATACGTGCGGATAAAAATTATTGGTTAAACTAGGAGTAGAATGACTTAACCTGGTTTATCTTTTCTTAATTTTATTTTTATTTTTTTTTAGTTAAAAAAAAGATAAAGAAAATTATATTATATCTGATTATGTAGATGAGAAGAAATGTTTGAAGAGGATTGGTGGTGCATTAACTGTGCAGAATAATGTGAAAATCTAAAGGGTGCCATAAATCTAAATAGAATAGAACCGCCGTGATACTTTCATATGAGAATTTGTAGCTAGAATATATATAAAGTATATATATATATATACTTTACTATTCTAATAGCAGGAATGACGTAATAAACTGTGCTCCATGACCTGAACTCATCTTTTTCTTTCTTTAACCGACACACACAGACACATACACAAACTACTTCATTAAAAAAAATAAAAAATCTTATTATCTCATAGTGTTTGTTTTAGTATTTCTCAGATTATGAAACAAGTGACTTAAGATTATATTTTTTCCCGGTTTTTTTTTAAGAAAACTGGTTGTAAAATTTTTTTAATAAAAGTAGCAAGTATCAGCAAGTTTTTAATCATCGTGTTATCCATGCCTTAACCAGTTTAAATAATTTTTTTTTGGTTTTTATAGATTTGAAACAAATCTACCACCATTGCATTCATACTGTTTGCTGTACAATGAAAATATGGTGTTATAGTTAATATTGGAAAGAAATTCGTACAAAAAAAAAATATTAAATTTCGTACCGGAAACAATAAGAGTGATTTACATTACTGAATGTTCACCACCTCCATCCACCCTTTCTCTTCCAAAATAAGGATCCTTTAAATTTCACTTGATCCCATATGTACAAACTTCATTCCTGGAATCCGCTTTTCATTAATGAAGATTCATAGTCTATGAGTTAACTTTAACTCTTAATCCTCCAAACCGTACTGATAATTTTCCTCTTCATCTGAGAGACAATATGCGAAATCTCGAACTGTATAATCTACCAGAACTTAATCTCGTTATCAATTGGTCAATTAATTAATTAATTGACAATCAAAATAAACTCTTCGTATCCACACACTCGCCTGATATAAACATATACACAAATTAACACCAGAACACTTCAGTTCATGCTGTGAACTTCATCTGACACATTGGGATATTATTACACAACCCAATTAATATCTTACTTTTAAACTTTAATTAAAGACTGTTATTAGTTTGATTTGTTAGGTCAATTAGGTATTTTTGGCGCATCAACTGCGGTGGTTATTAGCGCCCCCGAGTCATATCTACTTTCTCGTATTGTGGCCACACGAGCTGGGAAGACAATCAAATATTTATAGATAATGATATAAAAACAAGTTTTTAAAAATTTTTTAATATGAAATTTCTGTCTTGTTTGTCACTTAAAAAATATTATTTCTAATAGCAATAAAGCAATAAATTGGTGAGAAAAATCTGAAATTTACAATTAATTATCATTATAATAAATAAAATATTTCAGAAAACTAAAAAAATGACATGTTCCAGGATAACAATTCCAGGTTTTTTAAGAAACTCTATTTAAAAAAAAAAAAAATTCAGAAGTCATTTCTGTAAAATCGTACTCCCTGTTAACAGAATTTCTTCGAATTTGGAATTTTTAGCAATTAATTTATTAATTAATAGTAATTAATTTTTAGGAATTATCGCATACATTGACTGAAGTGGAACTTTAAAGGGAAGCTTAATATTGCTCTTGCGCCCGAGCTCTTTAAAAAAAATCAATTTCCCCCCCCCCAAAAATGTTTCAAACAAAAGTGAGGTATTTATCTGTTTAGACAATATACAAAGTTTAAAGAAAATTGTGGAGCCAATTTTGAGAAACTCATGAAGAACTGAAAAACGATTTATTTAAGTTACACTTCTGGTTGTTGGATATTGGACTAAAATCTTCTTTATTTTTTTTTTGAGACATTTTGTTCACACACACATAGACTATTTTTTTTTTAAGCGGGGGGGCCAATGCACTGCGACGTTTTTAACCGGTCTATTGTGCTATGCCCCCTGGGTTCCGCAGGCTATTGCCCACAGCACCCGAACAGATGTCCCAGCTGAACATCCGTTCTACAAAACCTCCATCAGTCTGAGATCCCTAAGAAATCCCAGTATCCTGACAGGCTCTAGAGAGGGTATATCCCCCTCCTCCACCTGGTAGCTACCCAGGTTCTTGAACCTTCTCTGAGTGGCAGCCTCGCAGTCTGTTAGGAGATACAATGGAGTTTCCTCCATCTCCCCAAAGAATCTCCATGAGCTATCACTTTCCAAACCCAGCTTCACCAGGTGTCCTCTAAGTCGGCAATGCCCCGTGAGGAAATCCGTAAGAACGCGGAGCTTGTTCTTGCTCAATCCAATGCAGGCCTCCGATTTCCGTTGGTTATAATTTCCCAAGCAGTCTTGGCCTGCCGCAAACCGGGGAGGGAGTACCAGAGTTGAGATCTCTTTGCCTCCTCCTCCTTCCTAAGTTCCTCCAACAGAAACTGGTCGCTAACCCCACAAAAAGGTTCCTGCCCCAGAAGTGGGGTCGTAGCGCCTGTCTTGGCCAGAGCGTCGGCCATCTCATTCCCTTCAATGCCAACACCCACCAAAGTGCAACTTTGTTCCTGCTGCCCAGATCGTTAAGTTTATCTAGGCATTCCCAAACCATTTTAGAGTTAATAACTGGTGCACCCAAAGCTCCAATGGCTGCTTGACTATCGGAAAGGATAACAATCTCCTGGTTCCTATATCCCTTATCGAGGTTAAATTGTACAGATCTTCCAATAGCGTATATCTCCGCCTGGAATATGCTGGGAAATTTACCCATGGGTTCCGAATGCTTGATCCTTGGACCAACCACCCCCGCCCCAGTCCCCTCGAGGGTCTTAGACCCAACAGTATACCATTTAATGGCATGTTCCTTAACGCCCAACAGAGCAGATCTTTCGCTCCACCCACTTTTGGTGCCCAGCTTCAACGACAAATTTTTAGGGAAGCTGTATTTCTTAATCATGCCATCTCTAGGGAGGTGCCCGATGAGGGAGCCCAAAGGTGAGGATAACAACTCCCTAACCCCCAGCCTCCCCTCTCCTCCTGCGCCACCTCTAGAGATCTTGAAAAGAGCTCCCTTCGCCACCCTTTCCACCACCAGGAGCAGAGGTGACAGATTGAGGATAACCTCCATCCCGTCTCACCATCATGGTGTACATCCACCGTAGGATACTGGAGGGGCATCCCCAGGATTTGCCCGCCATCCTCCTGCATATCATGAGGGTGCCAGTGGCCTTACAACAATTGATTCAATGTGTTTCTTCTATAGGAGTTTATGTCAAATGTTACCCCTAGGTACTTAACCTCCTTTTCCCACCCCAATTCTTCTCCGGCTAGCCGGATACACACATAGACTATGCACTAAAAACTTGTTTTTCATGCTCAGGGGACCTAAAAATATGTATTTCCGATCTAAACACAATTTTTACTACTGTATTGCTTTCCCTTGCCAGAGCAAGTAAAAGATTAATTATTGATCTACTTTGGTTAATACGAAACCCAGTCAACTTCTGCGAAATATAAGAACTAGCGGGTTCAGATATGCCCGACGTTGCATTCAAACCCTATGATTTGAAAAATAACGGAACACGATAAAAATGTTCTAACTGTTGGTGGTGAGTTGTTATTTAATGCGATAGTATAAAGATGTGTACATTTTTTTTTACTATTATTAGTAAATAAACCAAAAGCATTTGATTAAAGAATTAATTATTATAATGCCCAGAATGAAGCAACAAAACGCGACTATCTGAAGAAAATGAGAACTGAGATCTAGAGATTGCAGAGAGAGAAACACTTGAACTAAACAATACAAGTCATGCTGGCCAACTATATTGGCTTGCTCGAACACAACTTACATAATCAGTCAAAGATATTAAATTAAACCTCAAAAAGAACACAATATAAAAGTAACTATAGACCATCCACTTAACATTAGGAAATTGTCAACATTAAGTAACGAAAAAAGTAATATAAAACAATAAAATTAATAACAAATTTAGCGTCAAGGTAAAAATATTATGACAAAAATGTCTAAGACAGAATATAGATAGTTTAGAATAAATATAAACACATAAAAAACCAACAGAAAAAAAAAATAAGACATAAAACAGTCTTGGTCACTAGTACATGTACAAGTCAAAAAGATATAATTACGCCGGTAAGAGCTAAGCACCCTATATGTGATGGTGGACTATATCCAAATGTCGACAATGATCGACTCCGCAAGATTGTGGAAGCAAGTGGAATGGATGCCCAGTTTCCCGAAAAAGCCAATAGTTTCTTTGGAGATTGCTCCCCGAGTTTCAAACCACAATCCTACAACAGCATACTGCCGCTCGCCATATTCTTCGCGGAACTTTTCTTCAAGAAAACGAATACATTTATTATATATTCCCTTCTTCTCCTGATTCTTCACTTCATTAATTATCACTACATATATACGAGATTGAAAACTTATATCCTCTTGTCCAGGAATTAAATTTAATTTAATTTATTTTCCCATGACGGACTTGAAATTAGATTAAGTACACACTCCAGAAACGTACTGTTTGGATGTAAATATAAGAATAAATTTAGTGTGAATTATAAGTTTTTAAAAAAATTCTGCAAGACACTTTTTTTTCTCTATTATATTCAACTTCTTTCACCACGAACAACAAGCATTAACTGCTTGAGAGTACCAACCAAAAGTTTTACTTAAATCACAAATACATCTCATGAAATGAAGACGTTCAACCTTACCTGCTATTGTCCTGACTGAATTAGCAATATTTCTTCTAACAATATTTTTATATCAAATTAATAATAATAAGAAGAAGAGAAGAGAAGAAGAAGAAGATGCTTGCATAATTACAATATAAAATATTTATTTGTAACATTCAAAATAAAATAAGGATTAATAGTAAAAGAAAACGAAAAACAAAAATCACTACTCCATAGAAATAGGAAGTGTCAGACCTTGATTAATTAATAGAACAAGTAAAATCTAAGAACAAAGTAAAAATGATAATATCAAATGGTAAAGGAATTAGATAAATATAGGTATAGTTGAAGCGTGTGACGTTTTTCTTGACGTATGGATGGAGCCCGACACTAAAGTTAACCTGCCACCCGTGAGCAATATGTTAATTATGGTAACTACTATTTTTATATTATCTTGCCATACTAAAGTTTCTACTATAAACAATACTTTATTCTTTACTAACTTTCTTCTTTTTTAATTATTATTTAATCCAATCTTGTTCGTTCTATTTAGTGATGTAATATTACTTTGTTGGTACATATAAACATGGGTTTGACTATCAATTATTATTATTATTATTATTTTTTTTTTCATTAAATTCATTAAAATGTTAAAAATAAATTTTTACTCTCTCATACTCTCTTCGAAGTTGAGTTTTAATGGGCAATACATGTTTCAAAGTCTCCTAAATATGAAAAAAAAAAAAAAATTGTGTACGCATAAATTTAGTATTTCTTATACTAGGTACCTTCTAGGAGCGGTCGTTGGTGTAATGGTTATGAACGTAGACTTGTAAGTGGGAGGTCCCCAGTTCGAGTCCCGCGTATTGTTAAATTTTATATTCGTTTAAAAATGCTAATTGTAAAGTAGGTGCATCCGCTCGCGTCCACGATACCTAATTTCATAGTTCGACGTTAAGATCGCCCGAAAAAATAGGCAATTACTTTACTTTTACTAGATACCTTCACATCACCAAATCGAATGTTTCCAGCTTAATCCATTAAATGCTAGTGAGACTTTTCTACATAGTTTTTCTTTATTTTTCTCGAAAACTGATCCAACAATTTTCTTTAGAAAACTTCATATACTATCTACACACACATAAACACCAATTAATTACTTTTATTTGAAACATTTCCGGGAAAAATTGATTTTAATGAAAATATGAAAAATTGTTTACTATTGAAAATGAAAATGAAATTTGTTGTTACAAAAGAAGGCATAATTTAGTTGAAACAAACCTCAAGTAATAATGTTTACTAAAATACAGTGAAACATCTCTCTATTTCAAAAGATTGTCAAAATTACATTGCATTACAATCATTGTATGCAATTACTGTGCCCTTGGGATATTATATCAATCCTTGGCAAGCGGACTTGAAGGGAAAGAAAACTTTGGAATTTACAATATTTTAGGAAATATCTAAATAATATACAGATGAAGGGCAAATATTGAAAATCATATATCATCAAAAGATAGTAGTTGACCCAATTACTTATGAAATGTTATTGGTGTGTGAAGTTATTGTAGTTTGTAGTGGTTTGAGCGGTTTAGTAAAAGGGGCTTGTAAGTATATATGTTTAAGAGAGTGAAGTATCAGAAATAAGAAAATAGACACCACTGCTAACAATAAATATATTCTATTAAAATAATAACTACAAGTTATTTACAAAGATATTATAAACTTATTAATTAATATATTGTGATTCTAAGATAGCGATTCCTGAAGTGTTCTGCTTCGGTGTCTACAACAGACTATATTGAAGGAATGTCTTCTAATTGTTCGTTCAAATCCTCCCCTGTGGGAAGAAGGGGTAGACAATGCTAACAAGGTTCATGAACTCTAAAAGACAATGGTGGTCTTCTATCTGGGTTACCCTTTTTGCCAAGGGAATGTCACATTTTCTTCATACTTTTGATTATTTGAA
Source organism: Triatoma infestans (assembly GCA_011037195.1). Classification (NCBI taxonomy): domain Eukaryota; kingdom Metazoa; phylum Arthropoda; class Insecta; order Hemiptera; family Reduviidae; genus Triatoma; species Triatoma infestans. The sequence goes on from JAAEAF010009207.1 coordinate 30,245, forward strand.
ATTAAATATATTTTTATATTTCTTGTATCCATCACACTTATTTATAACAACACTTCCTCTTACAGTTATAATAAACAAAAGAGAAAGTAACAGTACATAGAGGAAAAATTTACTAGCGTTCTGCTCTAATCACAAATTGTATATATTTCTATATTATATTCTTTAGATAAGCAATAAGACGATGCTTTTTCGTTCTGTTAATGACTCTGAATAACGTCATTAAAGTGTAATAAATTGTGTCAATACATTAATTCTAATGTAATTTCTGAAGTCGAACCAAAATTTTATTAACAGAAGGTAATGAAAGATATATTTTTTTTTTTTGTTAAAAAATAAAACAAAATAAAAAAAACCTCTATTTAATGTGATCTTACGGTAAATAACAAGATTTTTAGATGGTTGTAAGCAAATACAGTTCATTTACGAGTAAAGTGTGGGATTAATGAATGGTTTTAAAATTTACTAGTAATCAATAGATTAATTAAATCTTATATTAATTGAATGAAATTGACGTAAAAAAAAAAAAAAAAAATCCATTAATAATATTGATTTCATGGCTATTATTCATGAATGATTCATAAATAATGGTGCGTATATATAATATATGTCGTGTCTTTTTTTTTTGTTTTTTTTTTTAAGAATAATGAAGTATAAAAATTGAAGAAATTATATTGTAATTTCTTTAATAGTTATAATTTAGGTTAATATTTTTCAAGTCTTATGCCCCATCCTGTAATCATCATTCGAGTTTATTCTCAAATGTAATCAACGTTCAAAAAAAAAAAAATCAACAGTAATTTAGGAACGAACAAAGATAATTAATAAATGACCGTCGGTAAGTTAACCTTAAACTTTAAATGACATTGGTCCCTAAAAATTGGTCATTAAATTGAAGATGTCATAATCGGTAAAAATGAAACTATCCCAGCTTATTCACGCATTCATGCAATAGTCAATCAAATTTGATTTATAAAATATACAGTCAAATAAACAAAAAATATATAACTACAAGTATTTCCTTCTATTACCACTTTAAGAAGGAATATTACAAACGTGTCAAATATTCGAAATTGAGTTTCTCACCAGAAATATATGTTTTGAGATCTCCTGAGTGAGAAACAAATGTTTTTAGCGAGTGGTGAGTGTGTGTGTGTGTGTGTGTGTGTGTGTGTGTGTGGTGAAACAAAATATTTGACCAACAAAAAAATCTCTAGAAACTCAAATTTTATATTCTGTTTAAGTCCAAGACGGAAGTTTCAAGGAAAAATCCATCATCGAAAAGAGATCTGAATGATCTTTTCAGTTTTCGCGTTTTTCTCAAAAAAAACCGTGAAAATTGTTTTTGAGAAAACTGTAGGTTTTAAATTTTAACTGCCGCTACAAGTTTTGTGGGTTGAGGTAGATGTCGCTGCTATATAAGTCACACGGAGTTATGAATATATAAATCCTACAATCATTTTTGTGGTAAGCCTATCGAAACATTTCGTCAATTAAATTTTATTAATTTTAATAAGAGAATGTCATGTATATTTCACACCATATCTTTCTTTTTATATTATATTATTTGCTGAAAACATTGTTACTTAAAATTAGACTAGAAGTTACCTAGACGTTTTAAGCATTTTTAATGAAATTAAAAAATTCCGACACAGAAGCTGGAAAAACATTGGGCAATAAATTAAAAATGATTGACACATGTTATCTGTGTCTATGACCTAATAGTTTGTATTAATCCGTCTTATTATTAAACCGGGTGCCTAGTGGCATGGCACCTAAGCCTATATGGATTTTATCTCCCCCGATGCCTCCCCTTAAATAGTCTCCCCCGGTAGCCTACCGGTCAGTCTATAATATCCTAAGATATCCTTTAACTCCAACTCGCCCAGGCAATCCTGCGAGACTGGTACCCTCCCAAATACGCGAAACCTAGTACCAGTGAAACGGGGACACTAACATAAATAGTGATACACCGTTTCCCTGACTCTGTCATCGCAATTCTGACAAATGGGACTAGACGTCCTCCCTATACACCCAAGTGTGTCACTATCCCCACCAAGGTCTTCATACGCGTCCTGCTAAGAGACAGAAGGTAATCCGAAACTCCCTGCTCGATTCCTTTTATAAATCATTAAGCTTTTTTTCCCCCCCTCTTCAGTATGTGGTTGTGGGTGAAGCGATGAAGGAGTACCTCAGAATGAGGTGTAAGGGAGAATGGGTGTGAACCTTTCGGGGGGATCACACTTGGATTGAGGATGAGATTTGGTGAGTAAACCGATTTCTGCTATCTAAACTTGATAAGACGAGCAAGAAATGGTGATTTGAGAGGGATTACGAGATTAGTATTGGCATTAAAGGGGATAATAACTCTATTATTCGGTGTTATTCAGAGGGCTCTAGGCAGGAGGGGCTGGCCTGTCAGGAGCGGAAGCATGTGGAGGTGGATAGAGAGAGTTCGATGGCCTTCTTTTTTTTTTTTTTTTTTTTTTGAGGGTTCTGTACCGCGACCATTTTTGATCTATTGTACCCCCCTCTGGTGCCTAAGATGAGCTAGCTCATCTATAGCACCCTCTCCAGGTTTAGCTCCCTGAGGAATCTCAGGATCCTGGAAGGTTCTAGGGTAGGTATTTCTTCCTCCCCTATCTGGTAACAACCCAGACTGCTGAATCTTCTTTGAATGACGGCATCACAGTCCGTGAGGAGATGTATCGGAGTTTCCTCCGTTTCTCCACAGAATCTGCATGCGCCGTCATCTTCTAGGCCAAGCTTCCTCAGGTGCCCCCTGAGTCTGCAATGCCCCGTAAGGAATCCCGTAAGAATACGGATCCTATTCTTACTCAGACTGATGAAGGCTTTCGACCTTTTCTGGTTATAGCCACCCAGACAGACCTTGGCCTGCCTCAGTCCCGGGATGGTGTTCCAGAGACGAGCTCTTTCAGCCACCTCCTCCTTCTTAATTTCTTCTAGAAATACTTGGTCACTGACTCCACAAAAGGGCTCTGGCCCAATAAGAGGAGATACAGCGCCTTCTTTTGCCAGGGTGTCGGCTACCTCATTACCCTCCACGCCGACATGTCCCGGCACCCAATGTAGGGTAACCCTATTACTCCTGCCTAGGTCATTAAGCTTGCCTAGGCATTCCCATACCATTTTAGAACTGATTGCATAAGAGCTCAGTGCTTTAATGGCCGCCTGACTGTCGGATAGGATAACTATCTCCTGATTCCGATATCCTCGATCAAGGTTCAACTGAGCGCACCTTCCAATAGCGTAAATTTCCGCCTGGAAGAAGCTAGGAAACCTACCCATGGGTTCTGAGTGTTTGGTTCTAGGCCCAAACACTCCTGCCCCGGTTCCTTGGAGGGTCTTAGATCCATCTGTATACCACTTGGTGGCATGCTTGCTAATACTATTCTGGGCGGATCCTTCGCTCCACTCCCTTTTCGTACTTAGCTTCGTAGAAAAATTTCTAACGAAGCTATATTTCTTAGTCATACTATCCCTAGGAAAGTCCCAGGGGACGGAGCCAATAGAAGGAAGCGTTCGCTTCCTAGAGCTTAGCCCACGTCCCCCCAAGAGATTCTGAGGTGGGCTCCCTTCGCCACCCTTTCCACCACTAAGTGGAGCGGTGTGAGATTGAGAGTAACCTCAATCTCGGCTGTAGGACACGTCCTCATGGCTCCCGTCGTGCATAGGCACGCAAGGCGCTGTACTTTGTCAAGAGTCTTCTTGACCTTCTCAAGTTTTGTTCTGCTTTACCACGCTACTGCGCCATAGGTGATGATAGGTCTCACCATCATGGTGTACATCCAAATAAGAATGCGAGGAGGGCATCCCCAAAACTTGCCCGCCACCCCCCTGCACACCATGAGAACGCGAGTAGTTTTGCTGGCAGTTAATTCAACATGCCTATTCCATTGGAGCTTACTATCCAGAGTTACTCCAAGATATTTAACTTCCTTCTTCCACTCTAGATCAACTCCAGCTAACTGGATGCTTTTCAGATGTGAAAGAGTCCTGCGCCTTGTAAAAGAAACTACCGTGGTTTTCGTTGGGTTGATACCCAACCCCACAGAAAGGCACCATCTGTTAGTGATGTGTAGACCCCTTTGTAATATTTCACAAAGGGTTTCTTCGAATTTACCTCTAGCAATTATGAAAATATCGTCGGCATACCCCTGACAGGAGATGTCGAGATCCGCCATTTGCAGAGGAGTTCGTCTACTACCAAACTCCTATTAGGGGTGACAAAATCCCCCCTTGAGGACAACCTCTAGTCGTACTGACTCTGATGGTTTGTGGTCCCACCATCGTCTCCACTGTTCGTGTGGACAACATCTCATTCACCCACCTCGCCATGGTGCCGTCAACCCCTCTTTTAATTAGGGCCCTACTGACGGCCTCATGGGAAGTGTTTTCAAAAGCACCCTCTATGTCAAGAACGACACAAATGGCCGTTTCCTTGACATCTAGAGATTCATGGATAGCACTCGTCAGCTCATACAGAGCAGTATCCGTTGATATTTCCTGCTCGGTATGCATGCTGTCGCGGATGCAAAGGCACCCTCTCCAGAATCTCTGATCTTATATAGTTATCCAAGACCTTTTAGCTTAGGCACCCCTGTGTGTCCCCCCCAGCATTTCTCCAAGAGTCTAGTCTCCCAGAGTTTAATCTGTTTATTACGAAACCTCTTAGTGACGCAACGGCTGGTTCAGGACCACAAAATGGTAATGATGATGCCTCCCTAGCCAACTGATCCGTCCTCTCATTGCCCTCTATTCCCGCATGTCCTGGTATCCAATAGAGACGCCTACGCGGATCCACTCCGAGCGAATGCATTAAGCCTTCTCCTACATTCTCCCACTAGTTTCGAACTCCAACACGGTTTGCTCAAAGCCCTCAGTGCGGCCTGACTATCAGAGAATATCCGCACCTTTTTAATCTCTCCCTGCATTCAATAATGCCCACCAGATCGGTTTGGAAAACAGCGACCAAACCACCCAAGGCCATCGAACTCCCTCTATCCACCTCCTGCAACCATGCTTCCGCTCCTGACAGGCCAGCCTCTCCTGCCTAGAGCCCTCTGAATAACACCGAATAATGCCGTTACCCGCCTCCGTTGCCTCGTAAAGTTATTATCCCCTGTACTGCTAATACTAATCTCGTAATCCCTCTCAAAGCACCATTTCTTGCTCGTTCTTATCAGGTTCAGTAGCAGCAACGGTTTACTCTCCAAACTCATCCTCAATTCCAAAGTGTGATCCCCCGAAAGGTTCTCAACCATTCTCCCTTACACCTCATTGTGAGGTACTCCTTCATCACTTCACCCACAACCACATACTGAAGAGGGGTTAGCCCGAGCAACATCACCAGTGCCACCGTCGTGCTGTTCTCATCTCACCAGTAATAGCCAAAAAGCCCTGCGCTGCACTCCTTGCAGCTTCTTGCTGTTACTCCCTACCAAGGAACCAGTCCACTCTGCCACTGCGGCATATAGGATCCTTGGCTTCACCAACTTTTCATAAATCCAATAAATGCCTCGAGGGTTAACTCCCAGGCCTTGCGCTAGTCTCCTGCGCTGCCAGAAAATTTCTGTCCCTTCTCACAAACATGCTCAATGTGAGCCCACCAATTCAACTTGTTGTTGATGAGGACCCCTAAGTATTTAACCTCGCTGCAAATTTGCAGTTCCTTAACGAAGAGCCCAGATCTCCTAAGCCCTTCCAATTTCCTCTTCCTAGGGAATAGAATTAAAGAGCTTTTGTCCCGGTTGAAGGACAAGCCATAGTTTCTACACCACTGCCCCATGTAAGACAACACCGACTGCATCAATTCACACACCACACTCAGATGCTTCCCTGTGATAATCTTTACCCCATCATCAGAGGGGTAAATATTACCCCATCGTCAGAGTATATCGGCAGATAGAATCCCCTACGGTTCATCTCCCACGCCTCAGGGACTGGACAACGTGCTTTACACGGCCAATCGGGCTCTGGCGGCAGACACCACGACGGGGCTACCTAACACTTACTCTGCATCCGCCGTGGAAACAGTTTCACTTACTGTACATCACAGACACATCAGCGATCTCACGCTGCCCTGACGAGGTTCATTTCTGAGCCTCTGAAAACAGGTTTTCACTTCAGAGAGTCTATTTGGACATTGGAAGACCTGGGGCGGACGTGGGTGAGCGACTTACACGCTGGAGATTCGTCCAGGTACCTGTAGTTGTAGGGACCTGGTGAGGAAACAGCATACACCATACACTTCACACCACATCTACACATATATCACTAACACTATACCCCCGCTTTCAACTTTTAAAAATTATGGAAGGCCAAATTAACCAAGACAAAAGAGGGTGCTAATCTTCACGAAGGTCTCCGGTGCTGTTGAGGAACAAGGCACACCGGTAGTCATGGCTACTTGTTTCACAAACATAGAAGATAGAGGTGAGTTTAGTGGGGGCACACCTCGAGGCTTGGAGAGAGGTATCTTCACGGAGAGTTTAAATAGGAGCATTGAGGAGCTTCTGCTGGCTTCCCCTGGTCGAAACGAGAGGACCCGAATGGTTTTCTTCATAGATTCATCCCGATTCTGGAGGAAAAGGAGTGGAGATCTTACTATGAGCTGACTAGGATCACCTTCAAAAGGAAGGAGGAGAGAAATCGTGGCCAGCAAGGTATTTTCGGGATGGAGGAGAGCAGCTCACACAGGAGCAGGGAAGTTGTGGTGGAGATGGCCGAGGTCATAAGGAACACACCCTTGATGGTAGGTTTAATACAGGAGCCCTATACCATCCGAGGTGGCATGGCAGGATGGGGGGGTATGGGGTTGAGAACATGTTATGATTGTAGAGCAGACAGGCCCAGGACTTGGGTCCTGGCGTCAAGCATATGGAGTGTTTATAAGGGAGTGATTATAAGGGATATTTATAAGGAAGTTTTGTTCTAGAGATTTGATGTACTATCGGTCAGGACAAAAGAGGCAACAGGCAGGCTGGTTTTGGCATCGACCTACCTACCTTACGACTCGGAGGAGCCACCACCAGGCCGAGCAGTGGAGCGTTTGGTGGAGTGGTGCGAAAGGGAGAATCTGCCGCTGCTGGTCTGATTCGATGCCAACTCGCACAACACGTTGTGGGGAAGCAGCGATACCAACCGGTGAGGGGTGACACTAGCGGAGTTTTTGGTGAGTAGAAACCTTTTTCTTTTAAATAGAGGTAAGAAACCAACCCTTGTTATTAGGAATAGGGAAGAAGTGACAGACATTACTGCAGCCTCCAGGCAATTTTTGTCCTGGACGACCGGGTGGGAGGTTATGGATGGCTGTACCCTGTCCGATCATAGAGGTATTAGAATCACCCTGCGTCTCGAGATGGGTGAGGTGAAGAAATTTCGAAATCCGAGAAGAACTGACTGGGTAAGATTCACCTCGGTCTTTGAGGAACGATAGGTTAGGTCCAGGTAGTCCGCCAGTAGAGGGAGAGAACCTGGATCAGAGAGTGAAACGGATCACTAGCACGATTTTGGGAGTATCTGACCTTCTGTTGTTTCCTGCTTTAAACAGCCACTGATATGATCTCAGAGTCTTGGTATTTGAGCTTGCGATGAAATGAAAAGCACATATGGACCCAAAATATAGGACTCTCCATTATGTCTCAAATTTAACTCTCCACAAAGAACTCAATATCCCTTTCGTTAACGAGGTAATCCATACTCGTTTCCTTAATTTCCACAGTAACCTAGAGACTCATCTCAATTCCAATCAAAATCCGCCCATCCTGACAATTCTCCGACGTTAGCCACGCGATCTCCTAATCACCAAGCTCCCTTTTCATATCCTGCATATGCGACATGAATTTCAGATTTACATAATTTATGTGTAAATATGTACAAGTTGTAAAAAAATAAAAAAATAAAAAACGCGAATGGAATCGAACCCAGTGCCATAATACACCTCAGCTTGGCGTAAAATGAAGTTTTACTTCGTGTTTTAGTTTTTGAAAAACATGCATATTATTGCTCTTCCATACAATTAATTAGCAATTCTGATTATAAAATGAACGAATTGTAGTTTTTCAAATGAAATAAACACCTTAGTTTCATTTATAACCACAATAAACAGGATTTCTTGAAGAAAGATCATTCATTCATACAAGCTATTTTATTAGGTGAAAGATTGTAAAAAATACTGATGACCGGAAAATAAATTACTCTTGTCTCATAGGAACCGGTTAAAACATATATTTATGTCCAAAAAAAGAAGATTTTATCTTTGATAAATATACTGAAGTAAGAATTAGTGTATAAATTAGAATTACAACAGACTTCTTAAATTTCTGTGATATAGTTTGTTGAAAAATGTTTTCTTCAGTCAATTCATTACAGAAGATTACAACCATAGTTATTTACTTCCAACATTTTAAGGAACTCGGACATATTGATGTTTTAGTTAGTGATTCGATTGTATAATCGCATCATTAACAGGAATCCATAAGAAAAATAATCCAAGCATGTTTCTTGGTTTGTAATATTAATTATTAAATCAGATTCTTTTTTTAATTAGGCAATTATACCCCAAAATACAAATTTTCAAGTGGCCTAAAAATGGCCTCTTAAAGGTTTATTCATCGGTTCGATCCCAGAGAAAGCTTCCTCAGCTTTAAACCACTATCTCCCGTTAAGAACATTTAATAGCCCTTCGTTGGGAAAGCCAAAATAACCGGTGTGTGGGAACTTTTCCAAACAAAACGTAAACAAAAGATTTAGTTATTATCTGACAAATTAAGCATCTAAAGCTTATCAGTTACTAATAATTGAAGCGGTCTCATACAGTTTTTTTAACCTTGTCTGTTGTTGACGCTTTCCATCTTGCGCAATTCGAGAAACATCAAAGCTTTCCTAAATTTGCCTGCTCATATGCAATCTCATACGGGCGATTTTTCATTTGCTATGCTATGCTTCTTCTTCTAATTCCTCGGATGGAAATACTTGTTCATTTGTGTGTCCGTTCGATGTTTTCAACTTAATGCGCTTCATCTTTGTAGAAGTTTCTAAAGCACTTAAATTTCTTCTCCCCACTTCTAATAGTTTTCTATACGTATTTTGAACAAAGAATCTCTCTTTTAAATTGAAGATTAGGTTCGTAGATGACACATGATCCACAGCATTCGGATCTTTATTTCATTACCTGTTAGTTCATGCGCAGTGCTGCGTAACCTTTAACTTAGCTCGAGCTAATTAGGAATTTTTAAAGTTTTAGGCCAGCCGCAATTATATTTTGCCCTTTTATTATTTCAATTTTAAGCACAAGCAATAAAAAATAGTTAAATATGTAATTATATACTCGTATACAATCATTTATTACGAATTTTAACAAATTAAATGCAGGAAAAACAAATTGTAATATGAAATCTGACAATGCATGTCTTCCGTCAGTTTATTGTGCTGTGGTACATACAGTGCTATAGCTACAGCCAGCAGTCATTCAGATGTTCCTTCGTTATCCTGGATATGAACTTGATTTTAGATAGTTCATTGCTGAAAGACTTCTTTGAGCTGCCATTTAAATGTAGCGCTAGCCAGCTACTTTTTACCTAAAACGTGGCTTACGAGCTACAGTTTGGCATCCCTAATTCATGGTTTAAATAACCATGGTAAGTCAATTATATAATGTGTGTGTGTGTGTGTGTGTGTTTGTTTGTGTGTCTATCTATGATTTGCTTCTCTGGAGAGATAGTTGTCTGTAAATTTTTTCTTAAAGCTCATTTCCTGCAATCTAATTGAATGCACTTGAATATTTGTATATAGCAATTGAAAACTAACTATTCCTCAAGAAATAATATGTTTGAAAAAGTTGGTTTATGTTTCATAGGAACTTTTGAGACGTACTTGATCCTCGTTGTAAGTGTTTGAAGTAATTAAGCATATTGGGAAAAAAATCAAGAACTCTTTGAATTCCAAAAACTGGCGTCCAGTCCAAAAGAACAAGCAGTACTTTGTAGACTTCAGCGTTTAAGAAAGAAGAAGAACATCAGGTATTTTCTTTGTGATAGCCTGTTTCATTTTTAAAATTATCGATGGCTTTCTTGCTTTTGTCCGTTCTCTGTGAATATCTTGATAAACAGTAACGATCGTCGTTTGGTACAATGCATATACAATCTGAATATATCAACAGAGTAAATTGAATATGTTGCAAATTCTGAAAACACTACGCTAGTCGATTTCTCATTCTGATATTAGACGAACTTTTGAAACCAGTCGATCACCTGAAAGTGAAGCAGGCTTTATTTCTAGATTAAATGTCTCTATAATACATCTCTAGTGGCTAGCATATTCACCTTTGGTGCGTGAATTCAGGGAGGGCAAAGTCAGTGTTGACCCAGCATCGTGAGAAAATGTGGGAAGCTACAGTAGTGAGCGCACCAAGGTAGCGAAGCAAAACTAAACGGCGAGAGAACCGCAGCGTGCTTACCAAATGGACTCCAGTAAAAATCGCTGTCTGGCGAGGCTTGGTCCTTCATGAGCTGTTGCGCCATGTTTTTTTTTTTTTAAAGGTCTCCACAGTTTTCCACCCTCTGCGGACTCAAAGCACGAAGAAGTTTAATGATCTTGTACATTATTTAGTAAATTCTCTAAAAGCCAAATTATTATTTTAATAAAAAAATCCTTATTAATTGGTACCTTTAACCTCAAGATAATTAATTTATAGTTTTGATTAAACCCCCTTTTTTTTTCTTTGAAATTGCAACTAACTAAATTATCTCTGAATTACTTTAATTGATATTGTGATATTCTTTTAACCTTTATATTAACTGTTTTGGGATTCGCTAATAGACTATTACGTCGGTATTAGTCTATCAGAGTCATTATTTAGTTATTATTGCTAATCACAAAATTGTTTGTAAACTATGTCCAAGACCTTTTTTGTAATCAAATTAAGTAAGTGATGTCATGGATATTTGATTAGTTTAATCAGTTTTATATATAGGGCTCAAAGAATGTATAATAAAATACTAAACAATTTCTGTTAAATTTAATTTCATATATTAAATATTATATATTTCATTTATGTCTAAATTTTTAAGAATAAATATTACTAATGTTTTTTTATTTAAAATAAAATAGAAACTATTAAAAAAGATCCTGCTCACAAGGTTATATTTAATTTGGTACAATAATAGTTACATTATTTACGTTACTTACAGCAATCTCAGGCTGAACAAAAACGCCATAGGCGAGGTCTCTCTTCACTTAATGATTTTGCACACTTTGTTTAATAATTTCTTGAGGTTTAGTAAATTCCATTATTGTAAATGAAGATTCTAAAATCTAAGCTTATAGTAAGTAGATTTATGCATATCTAAGTACGAGATCACTGCTTATGTTTGCAGTAAAACAGCAAGTAAGAGAACGAATTGCGAACGTTCAAATTGTTCAAAAAATATGTTTTGAGATCTTCTGAATAGATCTTCCAGAAATGAATGTATCACCAAAAAAAGACTACATTAATATTCATAGCCAGCGATTCTCACCTGCCGTTTTTATGCTGTCGGCTATGCAATATTCCGGAAAAATGCATAAATGGGAGCCATGGCACAAAACTAAGTATTGCTTGGAATATTTTGCAGTTTATGCGCATCACAATAAACTGGCAGAAAAATAAAATGCAGCAATTTTCAAATGGCTCAGCGATCAATGTGTCATGAAGCTCTTGGCGCGTTTTCTGCAGGATTCTGTCGCCTAAAAGTTTTAACTTATATGAAGTAGTTACGTCTTGAAAAAAAAATAAAGAAAGAAAGAAATGTACAAACAAACTAAAATGATAGATGCCAGAAATATAAAAATATAGTTAATTTGAAATAATCAAAATTATGAAGGAAAATGTAAAATTCGCTGCAAAAGGGACTATTCAGGTAAAAGACCACCATTACCTTTTAGAGTTTATGAACTTTGTCAGCAATGTCTACCCCTTCTTCTCACAGAGGAAGATTTGAACGAACAATTAGAAGACATTCCTTCAAGACAGTCTGTTTTAGGCATTCAAGCAAAACACTTCAGGAATCAGTGCTAAATATAAGTTAAAACATAAGAGTTTATTCCAACTAATTTCAGTAAGTTAATAAGCATATTGCTATGTAATTGAATAGCATTTAAATGTCTTTAAAGAATATATTTAATTTAATCTACCAGTGTTTTCTTAATTATTCTTATTACTTCTCTCTCTTAAAACTTACAAACACAAGCCCTTTTTCAAAACCGCTCACGCCACAAGCTATCACTACACTACAACACATCACACCAATTATATTTCATGAATAACTTTTGTATTTAGACATTTCCTTCTTTTGTTCCTTCTGCATGGGACATTAGCTAAGTATAGAACAATAACACAATACTCTAGTTCATTTACTTAACTATGTTTAAATAATTGAAAACTTTACCAATTATTATTATATATAACTATATTTATTTAAATGATAAATTATACAATTAAACATATATAAAAAAATATAAAATATAAAAAATATAAAAATTATTTCAAAATATAGTGCACCATGTAGTCTGGAGGCTGGCAATGAACTGAGAAGGCTCCGTGCGCAAATGACCATCAGCCATGTTGATGCGCCTTAAATAAAAATGAAAATAATAAAGTAAAAATGGTTCAGTAAGTCACAGCAGTTTTTATAAAAGAATATAACAGCAATTAAGTTATATTTATTACTATCCTGCGGCAAGCCAATTAAATTCTGCTCGTCTGTGATTACTTTTGCTTATATCTTATACTGTTGGATATAAGGCCGTGATAAATAAGACTTGGTGAAGATGTTCATATTTAAGGTTGCAAATGGTGCATAATTCTTCAGTATTTTGGAATTTTTAGGTCTATTATTATTTATATCTATTAGTTAGGGGGGTCCAGATACTTTTAATACCTGAGAGTTGGGGAATAAAAATTATCAGAACTAAATATGGTTTCCCTCTTGTATTCCATAGCAATTAAATATTAAAAAAGTTCCATTTTTTTAAGAAAATTTAATTTAAAATTGGAATGTGACAGTAACAGATAATCGTGTGAGTGTTTCAATATACGCATCAATATAACGTTGCTTACGAGGTTAACTGTCATGAAATTCAAATCTGATGAAATGTTAAGAAGAAAATAACAAGCAGACAAACAAGAGACACATTGCTTAGATTTGTAATGCAATTGAAAACAATATACTCACTTGATTTATGAATGGAAAAATGTTTGTCGTGACTATACACCACTGTTATTGCTCATTCATACAATGACTCATACTGTTCAAATAAATCTAATGTAGAAGGGGAACCTATCAATAATTTATTTTTTTTGAAACTTAATTAAATAAAATAAAACATTTAATTAAATTAAAAAATAAATCTCGTGTGAAATAATCACACGACATTCTCTTACTGCAATTGACATAAATTGATTAAACTAATAATTTTTACTAAATGATTAATGCTTTCATTGTAATATAAAAGGGGGGGGGGGATTTAAAACAACTTTATTGAGTAAAGCGTGACCCCCCAGATCCCGCAAAAACCTTCTGGAATCAATTTTCTCCTGAAAATTTATAAATAAGTGTGATATGATTCTGTTTGTATTCCAAGATTAATAAAACACGATAAAACAGTACGAATACACAGAAAATTTCTTCAGTTCAAGAATTAAAAATTTTTGGCATTCGCTTGGATAGATTTTATAATTAGAAACCTCAAATAGATCACATTTCTAACAGAGCAGAACAGTTAACCAACTAGTATCCTGTCTAAATAGCCAAAGCTCTATTGTAGGGTTTCGTTGTAAAGTGATAAAAGTGATCCATTATACTGTGATTCTTCCTACTATCACCCATTATTGTCGGTTTGGAGCTCTATGATAAAAAAAAAAAAAAAAAAAAAAAAAAAAAAAAAAAAAAAAAAATAGGAGTAAAATTTACAACAAACCATAAACTATTTCTTATCTCAGCACTATCTTATGAGGCTGTAACAGGATCCGAAGAATGGGATCTAAAGCAGAGAGAAAGACACCAAAATTGAGAGTATCACTTGCTACTCTTGCCAGACTACTGTGGGAGACTCAGTTTATATACAGCAGCGCTACCCTTATCTTTAGAACAGTCGTTAGAACAGTTTATACAACAGTTACAACACGTCAGCAACCAACTACTACCCTTCTCCTCACTCACTCTAAATCTATCGCTACCAATTTCTATATTTGTCTAAAGCCCTGGCAGATTGTGTTACTTTCTCCATTACATAGAGTTCAGCATTATTTCCAATTTATTTATCATTCAAACACGATTCTCTCCTTCTCAAACCCATTATAAGGC